>CAKNYM010052089.1:326126-375917 GCA_932195095.1 Andricus curvator
TTCTTGTTATGAACTCAATAAAGATTTATTATTATTATTATTATTATCCTAAATCCTCTGGAACCCGACTAAATTACTGAAATAAATTTAGATTTCCTTGGAATCTTTTTAAATTCCCTGAAATATTTTTAAACCTTTGAAATCTTCTGAAATCCTTTGAAATTTTTTAAATTTTCAAAAATTTCTTAGAATTTTGAAAAATACCCTAAAATCTCTAAAGTCCTCCGGAAATTGTTTAATTTTTATTTATTATATCGTTATTATTGAAATCTATCAAAGAGACCCTTAGATATTTCAAATCCTTTAAAAGCTTTTGGAAGCAGTTGCAATTTTTTAGGCTCTTTAAAATGCCTTTGAATCATTGCAAATACCCTAAAATATTTTTAATTTTTGGAAATCAAATTAAAACACTGAAATTAATTCAATGTTGAAATCGCTCAAAATACCTTACAATATTTCAAATCTTTTGAAGTATTTTAAAATGCCACAAAAATTCTTAAGGCTCATGAAAATTGCTTGAAATTTTAAAAAATACTCTAAATTTAAAGTAAGTTTGAAGGTTAAAATATCCTAAAATCTTACGTAAAAATGATTTAAATTCCTTCAATTCATGAAAATTCATGAAATTTCAAACAAAATTTAAAATGCCTTGGAATTTTTTTAAATATCCTAAAATATTTAAAATCCTTTTAAATCCGTTGAAATTATTGAAATTCTTTAAAAATTCCTTGGAATATTTGTAACTTCCCTGAAATATTTCAAATACTTTGAAATGTTTTGAAATCCATTGAAACTTCAAAAGCTCTTGAAAATGCCTTGGAATTCAAGAAAAAACCGAAAATATTTGAAATTCTTTTAAATCTGATTTCCTTGGAATCTTTTCAAATTTCCTGAAATATTTTAAATCCTTTGAAATCTTCTTAAATCCTTCGAAACATTTTAAAGTTCTTAAAAATTTCTAAGAATTTTGAAAAATACCTTAAAATCTTTGGAGTCCTTTGGAAATCATTTAATTTTTATTTATCATATCATTATTATTGAAATCTATCAAAAAAACCCTTAGATATTTAAAAAAATTTAAAAGCTTTTGAAATCCATTGCAATTTTTTTTGAACTTTCGAAAATGCCTTTGAATCTTTGCAAATACCCTAAAATATTTTGAATTCTTTGAAATCGAATTAAATTACTGAAATAAATTTAATGTTGGAATCGTTCAAAATACCTTACAATATTTCAATTTTTTGAAGTATTTTGAAATGCCTCACAAATTTTTAAAGCTCATAAGAGGTGTTTGAAATTTAAAAAAAAGCTCTAAATTTAAAATAAGTTTAGAGATTGAAATATCCTAAAATCTTACGTAATAAATTGTTTAAACTCCTTAAATTTATTCAAATCCTTTGAAATCTTTTGAAAACCTTTGAAACTTTTTAAAGCTATTGAAGATTCCTTGGAAGTTTGAAAAATACCCTAAGATCTTGAAAATCTTTTGGAATCACTTTTGGAATCTAATAAAAATTCCTTGGAATCTTTTAAAATACCCTAAAATATTTCAAATCCTTTGAAATACGTTGAAATTATTGAAATTCATTAAAAATTCCTGGGAATCTTTATAACCTTCCTGAAATATTTCAAATCCTTTGAAATCTTTTGAAGTCCATTACAACTTTAAGAACTCTTAAAAATGCGTTGGAATTCAAGAAAAAACCTAAAATATTTGAAATTATTCTAAATCCCACTAGATTACTGAAAAAATGATTTCCTTGGAATCATTTCAAATTCCCTGAAATATTTTGAATCCTTTGAAATCTTCTTAAATCCTTCGAAACATTTTAAAGTTCTTAAAAATTTCTAAGAATTTTGAAAAACACCCTAGAATCTTTAAAGTCCTTCGGAAATCATTTAATTTTTATTTATTATATCATTATTATTGAAATCTATCAAAAAAACCCTTAGACATTAAAAAAATTTTAAAAGCTTTTGAAATCCATTGCAATTTTTTTTAAACTTTCGAAAATGCCTTTGAATCTTTGCAAATACCCTAAAATATTTTGAATTCTTTGAAATCGAATTAAATTACTGAAATAAATTTAATGTTGGAATCGTTTAAAATACCTTACAATATTTCAATTTTTTGGAGTATTTTGAAATGCCTCACAAATTTTTAAAGCTCATAAGAGGTGTTTGAAATTTTCAAAAATGCTCTAAATTTAAAATAAGTTTAGAGATTGAAATATCCTAAAATCTTACGTAATAAATTGTTTAAACTCCTTAAATTTATTCAAATCCTTTGAAATCTTTTGAAAACCTTTGAAACTTTTTAAAGCTATTGAAGATTCCTTGGAAGTTTGAAAAATACCCTAAGATCTTGAAAATCTTTTGGAATCACTAAAAATTATTGAAATCTTTTAAAACACCCTAAAATATTTCAAAATAATTAAAGAAAATTCAGAAATAGGTATACACACCCTAATTTATTAGTGGGTAACCCATGGGTTAATTTATTAATAGAAAAGTGACTAAAGTGATCCTTTTATTTGAAAAAGTGACTATAGTGACTTTTTATTAAAAAAGTGACTAAAAAGTGATTTGAGGAAAAAAATTGACTAAAAGTGACTGTGTGGCAGGCCTGATTATCTTGAAAGTTACTGAAAGTGCTTGTCATAAAAATTGCGTGACTTTTGCAATTTCTTTTTCAAACTCTCTGACTTTTCCCTGGCCAACAAAATTTCCTGATTTTTCCCTAATTTCCAGGTCTTCTCTCGCCCTGGAGAATATAATAGGAACGTGTAATTTCTATTTTTCCCGAAAAATATGTTTTCTCAATGAAAGATACACATACTCTGTGGAAAAATATTGAAGAACGGGATATCACGTGTTAAAAATGAGTAAATAGCATTAACCGCAAGGGGAGAATAAATGAATGTGAGAAGAATGAAAGGAGGACGTGCAGGCTGAAAAAAGAAATATTATGAAAGGTGTAGTAGTGAAAACAAACGCTACCACTTACAACCCTCTTTGTTGCAACCAGATGCATCACGTGGGTAACTAGAGGGTGAAATTGTAAGAGGGGCGAAACCTTAAGATTAATGGGGTCTTCTGGCCTACCCTTACTCTAGGTAATTAAGGAGAGATACGTCTTCTTAATAGATCACATCTCATCCTTTGGCCAATTTGACTCCTTGACTAACCTTCTTGATTTACGTCCACATGGGCTTGACCCAATATTGTTTCATCTCGCAAATAGAAGCCGGAGAAAAATTAATCGTATTTAGTGCTCACAATTTGTACACATCACGTGACAATCAAGTATTTACGATTTACGAGAAAATTTTCTGGAGATTCTAAGTCGATATATATTGCATTTTCAACAAAATAGATGAATTTTTAACCAAATGGTTGAATTTTGTGCGTAAAAGATGAATTTCTACCAAGAAGATGAATTTTCTACCCAAGAAGTCGAATTTTCAAGAAAATACATGAATTTTCAACTAAGAAATATCAAATTTTGAATCAAAAAAATTAATTTTCAACTAAAAAAACAATTTCAACCAAAGAGATGGATTCTCAACATAAAATATGATAGTCGATATTTTAACCTGAAAATATTTTTATTTCAAGAGAAAAAAATAAAATTTAACCAGAAAAGATAACATTTTAACCAAATGATTGAATTTTCAATCAAGAAGATTAATTTTGTAGCAAAAAAGACGAATTTTAAATGAAATACATAAATTTTCAACCAAATAGTTGGATTTTTAAATAATGAATATCAATTTAACCAAAAATGCAATAACTTAATTCGCAGTAAAAAAATAAATTTGTTAATGAAATGATGAATCTTCAGTTCGAAAAAAAAGAAGACTTTTATTTTAAATAAAAAATAATTCAATTTATCAAAAAAAATTTGAACTTTCAACCAAATGGTTGAATTTTTAACCAAGAAGATTAGTTTTCTACTAAAAAGTCGAATTTTAAGCAAACTATATACATTTTCGATAAAACAGTTGACTTTTCAAATTACAAATATGAATTTTAACCAAAAGAGTTCAATTTGAAGAAAAACAAAATTTCAACCTAAAAAAAATAATTTTCAACAGAATAGTTAAACTTTCAAAATAAAGATATCAATTTTCTACGAAATAGATGAACTTTTAACCAAGAAGATTAATTTTCTAAACGAAATTTTTTTAACAAAATACATGAATTTTCAACTAAGAAATATCAAATTTGCAATCAAAAAAATGAATTTTCAACTGAAAAAAAAATTTCAATCAAAGAGATAAATTCGCAACATAAAATGTGATAGTTGATATTTTAAGCTGAAAATATTTTTATTTCAAATAAAAAAAAATTGAATTGATTAATGGATTAATTTTGATTAATGATTGGTTTGATTAATTGATTAATTTGCTACAAAAAAAGACGAATTTTAAATAAAATACATAAATTTTCAACCAAATACTTGAATTTTTAGCTAATGAATATCAATTTAACCAAAAATGCAATAATTTAATTCGCAGTCAAAAAATAAATTTTTAAATGAAATGATGAATTTTCAGCCAAAAAATATTAATTCTCAATGAAACATGAAATAGTTGATATTTCAAACCAAGAAGATTTTTATTTTAAATAAAAAATAATTCAATTTAACAAAAAAAAGTGAAATTTTAACCAAATGGTTGAATTTTTAACCAAGAAGATTAGTTTTCTACTAAAAAGACCAATTTTAAGCAAACTACATACATTTTCAATAAAACAGTTGACTTTTAAAATGAAAAATATCAATTTTAACCAAAAGAGTTCAATTTGCAGAAAAAAAAATTTCAACCTAAAGAAAAAAATTTTCAACAGAATAGGTAAACTTTCAAAATAAAGATATACATTTTCAACAAAATAGATGAACTTTTAAACAAGAAGATGTATTTTCTGGAAAAAAATTTGTTCAACAAAATACATGAGTTTTAAACTAAGAAATATCAAATTTCAACCCAAAATAAAATAATTTTTGCAATAAAAAAAATAAATATCCCACTGAAAAAAAAAATTTTTTAAAGCAAAATTCATAATTAGTTGATAAATTTCATGATCCTTTGAAACAAATTTAATTTAAAAATGCATTATTCGGGCATTTTTTGTCGGAAAAACTAGTTTTCTTTTCAATGGCAGTCCTTTTAATTGAGAAGTAAATGGTAATTTCATCAACACTCATACTTAGTTGATAAATTGTATGATTTTCTAAAAAATGCATTATTTGGGCATTTGTAACGACAAAATTTATTTATTTTTTTCAATTATGAAGTCCATGATAATTTCAAAAACATTCATGATCACGATTATTTGAAAAATTGAAGAAAAAAATTCATTGTCGATAAATGCCCAAATAATACATTTTTAATTAAAATTGCTTTGAAAAATCGTACAATGCATCAACTAAGTATGAGTGTTGATGAAATTACCATGGATTTCCCAATTAGGAGGGCTGACATTGAAAGAAAAACCAATTTATTTTCAACAAATGCCCAAATAATGCATTTTTCACAATAAATTTATTTTAAAAAATTATACAATTTATAAAAATTATTATGAATTTTTCAATGAAAAGGACTGACATTAAAAAAACCGAGTTTTCCCGTCGACAAATGCCCGAATAATGCATTTGTTGATTAAATTTGTTCAAAAAAATCATAAAATTGATCAACTAATTATGAATGTTGCTGAAATTATCAAGAAGTTTATAATTAAAAGGTTTGAGATCGAAGAACACGAATTTTTCTGTATAATATCAACAATAATAATAATCTTCAACTAATTTTACTCTATGAAACGTAGGCGATTGAAACAATTTTCTTATTATTGAGGAGCACCAGTAAAGTCAAATAGAATAAATGGCCATTTTTTCGTCGTATCTGTATATTTACAAAAAAAATGGAAAATTTAAGTAAAAAATCAGGCTGAACAACTCTCTGGATAATTTTATTAGCTTTTTTCAAATTTTTTACGTCGAAATCTGTCCACATTTGTGGGCTTTACATTATTTTAAATCAACAAATTGATTTTTTTCCCACTGTGCGTCCGTCCGTCGTACTTTTTTTCCAGGAGAGGGAGTGAAAGGAGGGGAATTATAGGAAAGTAGAGAAGGAAAATTAAGAGGAAATAAGGGGAGTGGAAGTAGGGGAAAAGTAGGGGTTGAGAAGTAGGGGAAGTGACGGAAAATGAGGCGCAAGGAAGTATGATAAGTGAGGGAAAATAATAAGAACTTAGGATAAGGGAAGTAGGGTAAGTGATAGAAAATTAGGGAGGGAATGTGAGGGAAAGTAGGAAAAATGATTGCAAGTGCAGGCAGGTAGTGAGAGGAAGTGAGTGGAGGGATAGTAGGGTAGTGTGGGCAAGTAGCGGAGGGGAAGTGATGACTAGGGCAGGGAAGCAGTAGAAGAGGAATGTTAGCTAAGGAAGTGAGGAGAGGGTGAAGTACACGAGGAAGATGTTGGGCAAGGGAGTGGAAGCGATGCTTGAAGTAAGATGAGGGGAAGTAGGGTGGGGAGGTAGGGGGAGTGGAGAGTAAGTAGCGGAGGAATGTAGAGGTAAAGATATAAAGTGGGGAAACTTAGGAGAATTAGGGTTTTTTTTGTAGGTTGTGGCACCCACTTTGACTAATTTTTTAATCAGTAGGGGAAATTATTGCAAGTGAGCATGAGTAGTGAGGGGAACTAGGATAGTATGGTAGTATGGGATAGATGGATAGGATATATGGGACTGGGATAGTAGGGTAGTACGGGTGAGTAGGAGAGAAGAAATAAAGAATGAGAAAGGGGTATAGGGAAAGAGAAGAAGAGGAATGTTAGCTGAGGAAGTAAGGAGAGGGGAAATAGAGAAGGAAGAAGTTGAGAAGGGGAGGGGTAGCGAAGAGTGAAGTGAGGAGAGGAAAAGTTGGGAAGTAGTGGCAAAGTAGAGGTGTGCGACACCTACTCTCTTTATTTTGTTAATTATATTATGGGAAGAAGAAAATCAGTGAGTGGAAGTAGCGGAAATGATTGCAAGTGAGGGCAGGTAGTCAGGGGAAGTGAGGGGTGGGATAGTAGGGTAGTGAAAGAGAGTCGTTAGCTCGGGAAGTAAAGGGAGGGGGAAGTAGTGATGGAAGAATTTGGGAAATGAAGGGGTAGCGGAGGGTTAAGTGAGGAGAGGGGAAGTAGGGGTAAAGCGGGGAAAGTAGGGAGATTAGGGACACAATTATGAAAGGAGGAGGTTCAAACAAATTAACTAACTTCTTAATAGGCTACCAAAACCCTTCTTTGTTGTCGCGAGGCGCCTACTTAGACTAATTTTTTAAATTATATCATGGGAAGAAGACAATTAGCACTAAACTTTAGTACTTAAGATTAAACTAGCAGTTGATAGTATGCACAATAGAATATCGATTAACCCTAATAAATGGAGTTGATTCAAATATAATATGCATAGCAGACTATAACCGAGGCAAAATAGTATGTCACGCTTATGTATATTAAAGTAAATAGAGTACAGGATTTGATTAATGTTTACATAATTGGGAGCACTCAAATCCCTGGTTTCATGGTTTAGGTTTTAGCAGAAGTAGATGAAATTACTATCTATAGCTTAAGTATCGATTAAATTTTATTATGATGCACTTTATGTGCATATTGCAGCTCCCACGTCCCATAACCCATTCATAACGATCAATAAACAATCTTGATCTTGAAAATCAATTTCATTTTTCAGAAATGATTTTTTTATCACGCCGTCAACTGGGGCAAACAAGGATTAACGTTTATGCTCTACTCTTCAACTTTATGATTTATTTTTTCTAAATAAAACCTTCTAAAGATTTTATAAAGAATATTCTTGGTACATGCAATATCTTCCTGAGAACAAAATTTACCCAAAATTTGTCTAAAATCTTAATTCGGAAATTTCTTTCTTTTGGTGAAAAAATAATCCTCTATTTTTGGTAGATTATAAAAGAATATGTAGAGGTCATTATGAAGGTTTTCATGCCGAAAAGTCGACTTTTAAAATTTTTTAAATTTTCATTTATACAAGTTGAACTATGCCATTTTATACAGGGCAGGACATTTTTTATCAGAATACCATGTGACCCTTAAATTTTGTTTGTTATGAAAAAAAAATTGTATGGTCACTCCCTTAATTTTGCGACCTTATGATACAGTTGAGATTAAGAGGTCCAATTCATCGATAAATTTTGTTTTCTTAATACTAAACTTTCAGAAAATATTGCTAATCTTACTAACAACAAACTCTACTGTTTGAAAAAGAAAATAGGCGATTCTTGTCTTATGTACAATTAAAAAATACTTTTTTTCAAAAATTAAAAAATCGATAAATTCTTGTCAATGGAAAGTACATGGTACCTTATTTTTTATATTTACTAGCATCATCACTATTTATTTTTTGAGTCTATTCGTTCATTTGTTTTTGAGGTTATATAAATATGATTTTCCTAAGATTCTTGGCAAAAATCGAAAATATTTTTGAAGATATCAGATATTCAAATAGTTGAGTTTTCAACCAGAAAAGATTAATTCTCAATAAAAATGTAATAGTAGATATTGCAACCAAAAAGATTTTAATTTTAAATTGAAAACTGTTGCATACAGCTTAAAAAGACGGATTTTTAGCAAAATATTAGTTAAATAACAAAAAAGATTTTTCAGTCAACGAAGAAAAAAAAATACAATCAAATTATAATTTCGAGGAGAAAGTAATAATTTGTAATACAAAATACTAATTTCAAAGAACTATTTTTTGAGTTTACTTGTTTATTTGTTTATGAGGTGATACAAATATAATTTTCGTACCTTTCTTGAAACAATTCAAAAAGGTTCTAACATTTCAGATATGTCGAAATAGTATCTATAAGATTGTTAAGAAAGTTTTTTTATTTTACAGGATTTTTACCATATTTTAGGGAAAATTCGAGTGAGTTTGAAATACATGTGAGATTTGTAAAAGTTTTTTTTATAAACATTCGAAAATGGAAAGATTTCCGAAAGTTTATAAAATATTTTTTAATTTCTTCAAAAGTTCCTAAATATCTTTTAAATTTAATCAAATTATTCCTAAAATTTGGAAAAATCTTTCAAAATTAAAAGGTTGTCCTTAAACCTTCCAGATTATTTTTGAATATTTTGAAAATATTTTGAAAAGGTTAAAAATCTTTTTAAATAATTTCTCAATATTAATTTTTTATCTTGAAAAATCTTTTTAAATTTTCGCAGGAATCATAAGATTTTTTTTTTTATTTTCTTCAAACCTTCAAAAATCCTTTAAAAACTTCAACATTCAATTTCGAGATCTGCAAAAAACTGCATATTAATAAAAAAATTTCGAAATCCTTTTACATTTTAAATTATTTTTGAAATTTCTTCACAACTTCTAAATATGTTAAAAAATGATCCGAATTTTTCATAAAATATTTCAAAGATCTTTTAAAATTAAGTAAATTGCATTAAAATCTTTCAGATTTTTGCGACAACTCCGTAAATCTTTTAAACTTTTTTTACATAATCTCTCAAAATTAAAATTTCAAAATTAAAAATAATTTTAAATTTTCCTAGGAATCTTAGGACAATTGGTTTATTCTCCTGAAACCTTTCAACATTTATAAAAACCTCCTAAAGTTTTTTCTCGAAATCTTCAAAAATTCAAGTTTAAAATTTGTTGAAATCTTTTGCGTTAAAATTTTTTTTTTAATCTTTTTAAAATTTCTTAATATCTCTTAAACTTATTCGAAATTTTTCTAAAATTTTGTAATCTTGGAAAATTGCTGCTTTAAAATCTTCTACATTTTTTTCGAAATTTTAGGAAATCATTTCGAATGTTTTTAAATATATTACAATGTTCTCTTAAAATTCATTATCCAAAATGAAAAATTATTTGAAGCTTTCTGAGGAAAGTTAACACTTTTTTTATTCTTTGGAAACCTTTCAAAATTTTTATTTTTTTCGAAATTTGGAGTAAATTATGTATTAAAAGCTTAATAATATAAAATCTTCGTTATATGTTTGTTAATAGGTCAACATTTTTTTTATTAGGTACCACAAAAAACTACAAAAGACTTTCCTTTAGAAATAATTTATCCATTTTTTTTCCAAAAATTATTTTTCAATTGTTAGACCTAATAATATTGATTGTTGGCAGTAATTAATTAATATTTCCTGAAAGTTTTATAATTTGAAAAAAAATATAAAGAATAATTTGGCAGCTTTAAATTAAGGGTCACATGACAGCCTGATATAGAATTTCATGTATTGTACAAGATGGGATAGTTAAAATTGCTCACTGAGAAAAATGTTAGTTTGCTTCAAACAAAAAGTTTGTTTAAATACACATTGTTTGATTTAGACAAAACTTATATTTCAATTAAAGAAATTTTTTCGATTTAAAAAAATTTACTCGATTCAAAGTTTTTTTAAATCAATCAAATTCTTTGTTGAACTGAATTATGAACACATTATTTATTTGCTACAGGGTCAAACAAATGTTTGTTTATTTTAAATTAATTTTTCGTTTGATTAATTAATTAATAATGAAAAATGGTATTTAATTTAAATAAAGTTTGTTTAAATCAAACAGACTTCATTCAAACAAATTTATTTGTTGAATAAAGATAGCACCTTTCTATATATTTTTTATTCTGGAAGAAATAGGGGATCTTTTTTCCTGCAAAAAAAAAAGAATTTCCAAGTGAAGTTTCTAGAAAATCTAAAAAAAAGGATATCATGAGGCCCCCTAATCCATAATTACCCCGGTTAACGATAATGGTATTAATTCTCACCTGAACCTATAATTGCTACTGATTTCCATCGAAAGTGACGAAAAATTTCTGCTACTGCGTTGGCCACAGTCAATATTGATGGCGAAAGCCTGATGATTGGTGACAGTTCTGCTTCTTCTTGGTATTTCTGAAACATTAAATTACGTAAATTGTATTTCTTTTGTAATAAAATAATTAAATATGCTTTATTGAATGCACCAATAATTTAAAAACCATTTTTTAAATCATTTATAATACAAAATTTGAGTTTCATTAAGTTTTTTATTATTAGTCGAAAACTTCATTCCTCCAATCCAATCCTCTTTGATAAACAAAATTTAAATTTCAACTTGGAAACAAAAATATTTCCAATTCACGAAAATATTCCTTATCAGTAAAATATTACTTATTTTTACTCCCTCGAACGAAATACTGATGCTTTGAAGATACTCGAGGCTTGACCCCCTAGCAATCATTTTCCAATACTTTATTTTATGACTTTGTATGAGTCGGTCTATCCACTTATCAATGGATTTATTTGATAGTTTGTCAATTTTTATGCCTGATCAAGGAAATTTCCTGAAGAAATTCCAAAGTGTTTTGCAGGGTGCTTAATTTTATAAGGCAAAAGAAAATTATTTTCTAATCTAAACAGGCACACTAGCCTAAGTTGTACCTTCTTAGCCAAAAAATTAAAAAAAAAATCAGATATGATTTATAGGTCCCCTATTTGAGTTTCACGTTTTTTTATTAATTGTTTGTGGGATAAAACCAAACAAAAAGTGCGGAATTCACCAATTTTCAAAACTCCTATTTAAAAAAATTAATTGAATATGAAAAATTGAATCAATATTAGGGGAGACCACCCTGAAGTGGATAATAAGCCTACAGTAGACAATCAATAATTATAAGCACAAATATATGTAAAATAACTTATTCTACTTTTATACATTACCACTACCACTTCTCCACCATTAATTACAATAAATTAATTATTTTACTTAAATTACTATTTTAAATTAATGATTATCTACTGTAGGATCATTATCTACTGTATGATGGTTTCCCCTTTTAATAAAAGCGTTATCAGTAATCAAATCTCACTAAGAATTTTTTAACAATTTTTTGCAGACTATTAAGGCACTAAAAATAAACATTTTTTCAATAGTCTTAAATAATTCTTTCTCTGTTGAGGACTAAATATCAATATTATCTGATGAAACTTTTTCATTCTACCGTAATTTCTAAAATATTTTGAGAAATTTTGAAGCTCTGCTTCTGAGTACATTAAAACCCAATAAACTAAATAATAAAACAGCAACATTTTTTACGATATGATGCTCTGTATGAGCATTAACGCCCTTTAATATCAAAACGCTGCAAATTTCTCATAAAAGTTTACCTGGACATAAAAATTCTCATTTATTTTGCGAATCACGTAAGCGCCTCTTTGGTCTGCAGATTAAATTAAACACGAAATTGTTACTTTAAAATTCAAATACTGCGAGAGAGCTTCACCGAGCGAGAAAATAGATTCGAAATCTAATTTCGTAAACGAAATTTTCCTCGTTTTCCACAAAACTACACGATTGAAATTTTCAGAAAAAACACCTAACGTAATTTGTGGATGACCTCTTTTTGTTTAATCATTTATTATTATTTTTTGTGAATTTATGGTTATAAAATTTAATATGAATTCGGATATTATTAGATACTACTAACATTATTGAGTAAATTATAAGTAATACTGTTATAATTTTGAAAATTTTGAAATGCTGTTACATATTGCATGCTTGGAAAAATAAAAATCTTTTCGTTTTTTTAAAGAATTTCTCTTTTTTTCTTCTATTTTCAAGAAAATTTTCCTTTTTCTCGATTTTTGGCTTAAATAAGAACTGAATTAATAGAACACAATAAGAAACTCCAACTATTTTTTTGTTGAAAGCTAGTTTTTTTGAATTGAAAAGCCCACTTATATAATTCTTTTCAGAATTAATTTTAGTCCGGCAGATAGTGAACATTTCTGAAGTGAATGATTGGAGGCATCCGCATATTATGAAAAATAAAAAATATCATTTTTCTGTCAAACTCTGCAAGATACAAAACAATGTTAAAAAGAAAAATTATGTATATCAAAAAAATCTACAAATTTTTTCTACACAATTTTTAATAAGACGCATAATTTTTGCTATAATCGTAAAAAAATGTTATTTAAAATAAAAAACCGATTTTTCGGTCAAACTGTGAAATAGACGAAAAAATATTATGGTAAAAATTTTTTAAAAAAACTGCAAGAATATTTTCGGCTTCTTCATTGGAATTGTTTTTCAATTTTTCATGAAAATTTGATAAAAGATTTTTTTAACATAAATTATGAAACTTTCCGGTAATAATTTACCTTATTTCAGTTTCCTGACATTTAAATGCATTATTAATTATCTGCCGAACTATCTGTTTTTGTTGACAATTCTGCTATTTGGTTGAAGATTTAACTATTTTGTTAAAAATAATTTTTTTTTGTTGAAAACTAATTTTTTTCAACTAAAAATGTAACTATTCCTGTTTTGGTTTGAAAATTTATCATCTTTAGTTAAAAATTCAGCTACAAAATTTTTCATACAGAATTCATCTTTTTTGGTTGAAAATTCAACTACTTGGTTAAAAGTTGAACAACTTTGTTAAAAATTCATCTCTTTGGTTGAAAACTTAAATATATTGTTAAAAATTAGTTTTTTAAATCATTTTTGTCAAATACAAATTTAAATTTTTCATTTTTTGTTGAAAACTGTTTCTAGTTTAAAATTCAACTATTTGGTTGAAAATAAAAAAAAACTTCTGAATATCGTTAAAAATGAATTCTAAAATTGTTAAAGAAATCATCAAAAATTACAAAAATTGCCTTTAAATGTTTCAGATTTCCTTTTGACAATTTTGAAGATCTTTTGAAATATTCTCTTACAACTAATTTTTCAAAATCAAAAATTTTCCTGGGAATGTTAAGAAAATTCTTTATTTTCTTGAAAACTTCTGAAAAATTATTTTGTAGAAAATTTGTCTTTTTGTTTTAAAATTTATCTCTTTTTGGTAAAACTGTAATCTTTAATGATAAAAAATGCTACTGTCTGAGTAAAAATTCTTGTACTTTGTTAAAATTTCGACGACTTTGGTAAAAAGTTAATCTTTTTTAATGAAATTTCATCTTTTTATAGTTTGAAAATCAACTTTTTCATTGAAAATTCAACTTTTTCGTAGATGATTAGTCTTTTTTTCTTAAAAATTCAGCGATATGGTAGAAAATTAAACTATTTGGTGAAAAAAAAAGCTTTTTGTTGAAAATGCAATTATTTTGTTGAAAACTTGTCTTTTTGGTAGAAAGTTAATATTTTTGTTTGAAAATTAAACTATTTTGGTAGACTATGCAATTTTTTAAATTAAATTATTTGGTTGAAAATGATCATCTTCGTTTAAAATTCGCCTTTTTAAATTAATAATTCAACTACCTTCTAAGAAATTCTTTTTTTTTTAACTGAAAATTAAACTATTTGTTTGACTATGGAACAGTTTAGTAAAGAATTCGCCTTTTTGGTTTGGAAATTCCAAAATTAGGTTCAAATTTTTCTTCAATTTATGACATGATATTTTTTTCTCAAGAATGCAATAGTTTGGTTAAAAATTAATCTGTTATGGTTGAGGATTTAGCAATTTGGTGAAAATTCATTTTTATTGGTTAAATTCAATAGTTTTTTATTTAAAATAAAAATCCTTTTTTGGAAAAAAAAATGAACTATTACATTTTTCGTTGAGAATGAACATGTTCAATTAAAAATTGAACTATTTGGTTGAAAGTTGAACTTTTTTGCTAAAAATTCTTTTTTTTCTGTTGAAGATTCATCATTTTAGTTGAAAATTCAATAATTTTGTGAAATTGTAATTATTTTGTTAAAAACGCCACTATTTTGCTGAAAATGTTATTATATTATTGAAAATTAAATTATTTCGTTAAAAATTTAGATTTTGTTGAACATTCGTCTTTTTGGATAGAAAATTCAACATTTTAGGATGAAAATCGAATTGTCTTCTGAAAGATTATTTTTTTAGTCTTAAAAATTAAATTGTTTTGATGAAATTTCGTCTTTTTGGATTGTAAATTCTATTGTTTTTGTTGAAAATTCAACTTGTTGGTTAAAGTTAACTTTTTGCTTGAAAATCCAACAATTTTTGTGGAAAATTCGTCTATTCGGTTTGAAAATTCCACATTTGGGTTGAAATTTGTTTTCACTCTTGTCTGAAAAATCTGCCCTGGTTGAAAATTCATTTCATTTCTTGAAAATTCATCATTTGCTTTGAAAAATCATCTCTTTTGGTAGACATTTAATCTTTTTTCTTTGAAAATAAAACTTTTTCGTTTGAAATTATTCTATTTTTAGTTGAAGATTCAACAATTTGGTGAAAATTCGTCTTTCTGGGTTGAGTTCAACAATTTCTTATTTGTAATTTCTTTTATTTGAGGGTTTGACTATGCGGTTGTAATTCTTTTTTCTAAAACTTTGTTTATATGCGTAAGAAAAGTTTAACTTTATTGGTTGAAAGTGCAACTCTACGTTGAAAATTCAATATATTTCGACTTGAAACCTTGAGCGTTTCATACTAAATTGAATATGGTACCCATACATTAATTTTATTTAAAAGAATTTCTTCCTGTAGTAATCCCCTATTTTCGTGAAAAATCACCCTATTTCCCTTATGTTTATCAAATGAAATCGTAGAAATTTTTTACTTAAAATGGGGGGGGGGGGGGGGTTCGTATTGTTTATGCCAAGAGACTTAACGTAATTTATGCACGACCCATATTGAACCCACCATGGAGAATGCTTTTTCAGGGTATTCCGTGCATTGATTATTATTAGTTAATGCGCTGTTATAAATAATATGTGAGTCTCTAACTATGTCACAATGTTCAGGGAAGCGTGTAATTTTCCCGAGTTATGGCGCTTCGAAAAGGGAGTGAAGTAAGAATATCCATTATGGTGGAAACTTTGTTACTTTGTTGAGCGGAAGATAAAATAAAAAAAATAAGGAGAAGAGGATAGATAGAGTCTAATCGCATGAGTCGACGGAGGGTCGGTTTTCCCGGCATGCACCCTGGATTCCTTCTGGCCTATCCACTTCAGGCTCAAAATATAATTTATACTGATGACGAAACTCGTGCTTTTTTATATCCTTCTTGAGCCTCCTCCATTCTTCCCAGAGCTAAAACTTCACCCCTGGTGTTATTTCTATAAAAAAAGTCAGAACGTCTAAATCAAACGCAGATCTGCAGGATTTTTTTACTACCTTCACTTTTTTCTTTCTCACTTGGAAATGGATAAAAATTATTTTAAAAATTAATGTTTATAAGATTGCACACGATTATATACAATAATCTTCAAATTCATGCTTTCCCTTGTTTTAGTATTTTACCCCCCCCCCCCAAAAAAAACACCCTACCCCTCGCGCCCCACCTCGCTGACGACGGTTTTGTCATGTTCACTCTCTTCCCCCCGAAAATTAACATGGACCAAAAATTCTCTCAGAAAGACGAATTTTTAAAGACAAAAAATTACTTTTTAACCAAATAGTTGCAGTAACAAGCAAAGAGGACAACTTTCAAGCAAAAGAGAAAAATTTTCAAAAAAATATTCGAACTTTTGACCAAATAGTTAATTCTTCTATTCATACAGACAGATTTTTTTTAAGAAAGTTGAGTTTTCAAGAAAAATGTTCATGTTTATACATGAAAAAATGACTTTTCTCACATAAAAGATAAATTCTTAATGCAAAGGGACGAATTTTTCACAAAACAGTTGAATTTTCGACCAAAAAATGTGACTTTTTAAAAATAGCTAAATTTCGAAACTACATACAACGATGCATATCCGACCAAATGGTTGAATTTTCAAACAAAAAAAGGATAAAATTCAAACAAAAAAAGTTGAGTTTAAGGCTGGAAAAATGAATATTTCCAAATAAAGTTGAATTTTCAACCCGAAAAGTGGAATTAAAAAAAAAAGTTTTTTTTCAACTAAGGAAAATTAATTTTATGCCATAAATTATGAATTATCTACTAGTAGACGAATTTTTAAAAAAATAGTTGAATTTTGAATTTAAACAATTTTTTAACCAAAAATGGAATTTTGAAAATTTTTAGTTGCAAAAAATTTTGTTAAAAACGAATTTTTAACCTTTAGAATTAAACAGGGTGTCTAGCCATTCTTAGGAACAAAATTCCAGGTCTTTTCAAGGTTTTCCAGGTCAAGAAATTAAATTTTTCCAGGCCCCCTTTTTTTACATCAAATAATGAAATAAACGCTTTTCATACATGTAAAAAAAGAACCATTTCATTTCTTATTGACCAACAATTTCTAAAGAAAGCCGAATCATAAATAAACAAATTCTTGATTTTTTGCGAACATGAGTCGTCTTTGTGAAATATTTGGGAATATTTTTAAATCTTTGTAATGTTTTTGAAATCATTGAAATCTTTGAAATCTTTGTGAAATCTGTGAAATCTTTTGAAATCTTTGTGAATTCGTTGGAATTTTTTGAAGTATTACAAACCTTAGTGAAAGCTTGAAATTTCGGTGAAATCTTTGAGAAATCTTTTGGAATTTTTTAAAGCTTTTGTAAAATCTTTAAAATCTTTGAAATCTTTGTGTAACTTTTTGAAATCTTTTAAAATCTTAATGAAATATTTAAAATATTTCCGAATTCTTTCTTTAATCTCTGTTTGCGAAATCTTTTGTGCTCGTTTGAAATCTTTGAATTTTTTTTTGAAATTTTCTCAAATGTGGCGAAACCTTTTGAAATTGCTTAGAATCTTTGAAATGTTTTGAAATCTTTGAAATCTGGTGTACTGTACCCCTGTTGAAATCTTTGAAATTCATTAAATGTTTTGAAATCCTTATGAATTCTTTGAAATATTTGTAAAATCTTTCGTAAATCTTTTGTAATCGTTTAAAATCACTCGAATATATGAAATCTTCTCCAAAATTTTTAAATCGTTTAAAATGCTTGAGATGTTTTGAAATCCTTGAAATCTGGTGCACTGCAACCTTGTTGAAATCTTTGAAATTCTCGGATTCTTTTGAAATCTTTATGAATTTTTTTATGAAATCTTTGAAACTTTTGTGAAATCATTTGATATCTCCTAAAAAATTATGAAATTGTTTAAAATCTTTGAAATATTTTTAAATCTTTTAGAAATATAGTTAAATATACCCTTTTTAAAATCTTTAAAATATTTTGAAAGTTTTAAAATCTTTGTGAAATGTTCGAAATCTTTGTGAAATGTTTGAAGCCTTTGAAATCTTTGTGAAATCGTTTGAAATCTTCGTGAATTCGTTGGAATTTCTTGAAGTATTACAAACGATATTTAAAATCTTGAAATCTTTGTGAAATCTATTGAAATGTTTATGAAATATTCCTGAAATCTTTGTTTGGAAAATCTTTTGTATTCGTTGAAATCGTTGAATTATTTGAAATCTTTTGAAATGTTCTAAAATGTTTCAAAACCTCTTGAAATTGTTTCAAATTTTTGAAATTTTTAAAATCTGGTTTACTGTACCCTTTTTCAAACCTTTGAAATCCTTTAAATCTTTAACATATTTGTGAAATTGCTGTGAAATCTTTATGGAAATCTGGTGTGCGCGCCTTTTTTAAATTGTTCACATCCGTGAAATCTGTATGAAATGTTAAAAATATTTAAAATATATTGAAATGTTTGAATTGTTTTGAAATCTTTAGAAATATTTTGTAACCTTTTAAAATCTGGTGTATGCTCAAAAACCGAGTGGTCAACCCCTTAAAAAATCCGTTGTATAACCATGGCTTATTCTAATTCTGAAACTGAATTAACATCGAAATTTTAAACTAATAATTTTTATAATTTCTAAGTTGAATACCACAACAAAATTTATACTTCAATGTTCTATATCAGCGGAGAAGAAATTCAAAACTTATAGAATTATTCCTAATATTAAAGTATGTTCTTTGCAATCTATAAAATAATTGGTACAGTCTAAAAAAAGTGCTTTGAAATCTCTTTATTTATTCTGTAATAAACAAAAGATAAATTATATCTTGATGAATGAAACACTTTTCAGTAGCAAGATTTTTTTCTAAGCGAGATGTTCTTTTCATAATAGGTTAAGAAATTCAAATTACTCTTTGCATTTCATTAAAATTACTATTTAACAAGCGAACGAAAAATAATTAAAGTTCAAGGTTTTCGTAAAAAATTAAAGGAGAATTCCAGGTTTTCAAGGTTTTCAAGGTCGCTAGACACCCTGATTAAATGAAAGATACGAATTTTATAGTTGAATTTACAACCAAAATCTAAAATTCAAAATTAAAATTGAATCTTCAAACAAAAGAGATTTATTTTAAACCAAGCAGTTCCATTTTTATCAAAAAATATGAAATATTTTCCAAATTCTACTATTTTTAACCAAATAGTTGAATTTCCAGCGAATTCCATTCCACGAAACAGTTGCATTTTTAAACCAAAAAAGATCAATTTTTAACCCAAAATGGAATAGTTAAATTTTTATATAAAAAAATAATTTGTAATTTTAATAAACTAATGTTCTAAAAGACATAGAAAACTACTCATTTTCGAGTGAAAATGTAGTAAATTATCTAGGGCTGTACATAATAATTAAAAGAAGGTATTGTAATAAAAAACTTGGCAAACATAAAATGTGAATAAAAAAACGTAATTGTTCTATTTCAACTTACATTCTTTACTTTAACTAGCATCATCAATCGCGACCATGGTTTTTTCGATTTATGGGGAAGAATAAATATAATTACAAAATAAAAATATAGAACAACTATTCATTTTTTGATAGTTTTGGAGCACCTAACTTCAAACTAAAATTATTTTCTAAGATATAAAAACAAGGAAATAAATAGTATATTATGTGATTTTTTCCAAAAAAAAAAAACAAGTGATAAGCAAAGTTTTCTCTGATAAAAACCTTTAAATTTGCGTCGAAAAAAGTTGCTTCGTGATTAATATTGATTGACTTTTCGTTAACTTTTGGATTTAAAGAAATTTGTGGAAGACATCAGTTTTTCTTTAATTCTACGTTTCTGGGGCATTGTACGTAAAATTTTCAAAAAGATATTCTAGCATAAATAGTGCTGAATTCGTGAGGTCTTAAAGAGATTTTTCAGTTAAAAAAACGCTAAATCTTTTTCTTTTCAAATATTTTCTTGTCCCCTAATATCCTACATAAAACTTGTATGAAAATCAATTCAAACAGATTAAATTATCTTTAAAAATGAAAAACGTGATTGATTCTAGCACTTGCAGAACAGTATTTATTGCTGAGACGAATGCAACTGTGTCCTTTTGTTACCTTCTCATCAGAGAAGGTATTAGATTTGTTTAAAATTTGACCCCCTCCGTTTTTGTCAAATGTCCACGTTTTGATACATTCTGAACCCAAAAAAACAAGTTTTCGCGAATTATCTGTCCGTCTGTATGTATGCATGAATCTGTGTGTGTATTTATATATGTAGAATTTATTTTGTTAGCACGATAACTCTCGAAAGAATTGAGAGGTTGGATTGGGCTTTGTCATACTCTTTAAGTGTCATAAAATAAAGGTCAAGTTCTTTAACCAGCCATTTTTGATGAAAATTCAGAAAGTGAGCGCTTTTTCAAAATTTTTTCGGGACCCTTTAAAATTGACTTATGGGGGTGATATTCAAAAAGAAATATTTCATTATTATTCTATAGCTAATTTTGAAGAGAAATGTTGAGTTTCAACTCGATTAAGCTAATATTGACCATTCTAAATAAAATTTACAAAAACGTATTTTTTTCTCATTGGAAGTACGTGTTAAACTTAATGGGGCTTGAAGAATTTTTGGACCACCCTAATCCACATACATATACAGTTTAAACAAAGATTCCAGAAAAACATATTGTTATTTTTTTAACGTTAAATTTGCAGATATTCGAAAGAAAGTAGTTTGGAACCCCCCGCCCATGATACGTAATTTTCCAAAAATATTTTCAGTGGAAAAATATTCATCAAAAACTTAAATTTTTACATTTTTGTTAGGGTTTCGTAGCCCTGGGCAGGAACCCTTATAGTTTCGGTCGGCTGTCCGCCCGTCTACTGTAATTGATCCCTGGAGGGTATTTAAGGTTTTTTTTAGTAGGGGAGGGAAAGTGGGCAAAGTAAGGGTAAATGAGGAGAGGGGAATTAGAGAAATTAAGGGGAAACTAGGGTCCGGGAAGTAAGGAAAATTGGGGGTGTGAAGGTATGGGAAATGAGAGAAAATTAGGGAGGGTAAATAGGGGAAGTAATTGGAAGCGAGGGGAAGATAGGGCAATTGATTGGAAGTAAGGAAGGGTAGCCAAGGAAAGTGAGGGTTCAGGAAGCGAAATAGGAGAAGGGATGTGGTAGCTGGGGAAATCAGGAGATAGGAAAAGCGAATGGTAAAGTGAGGGGAGGAAAAGCAAATGGAGAGGAACACTTGAACATTTTGAAGGACGATTATCTATCATAATAGACGCTAATAAAATTTAATATAAAACTAAATTATACAATCTTATCAAATTTTTGATCAACTCGCCTAACTTTATATTTTTAACAACAATTATTTAGAAGATCAAAGCACTTTCCTGAAGTTTTTAAATATTTTTACTTCTCGCTTAAAATGTTTTATGAATATTTTTTTTAAATACTCTCAGATCACTTTAATTCTTTACAATCTTTGGAAATACCTTTAAATATTTGAGAATCTCTTAAAATATTTGAAATCCTTTGAAATCCCTCAATTTTTGTGAATAAATTCTTTGAAATTTCATTGAAATATTATAAAATCCCTTGAAGTCCCGTGAAATTAAATGAAATTTGATGATATTCCTTGAAATTTCTTTACGTGTTTTTAAACTCTCGAAACATCATTGGAATCCTTTAAAATACACTGAAATATTTTAAATATTTCGTAATCCCATGAAATTTTTGCAAGCCATACAAATTCCTTGGAATCTTTTAGAATACATCGAAACTTTTAAAATCTTCTAAAATCTCTTCAAATCTTTTTAATCTACTGCAATTCATTAAAATATTTTAAAATCTCTTCAAACATTGGAATTACTGATTTCTTGCAAATGAATTCTTTACTATTTTATTAAAATGTTATAAAACATTCGGAAATCCTGTCAAATTTCATAAAATCTGATGATATTCTTTAAAATTCTAATCCTAAAATCTTCGGAAATACCTTGAAAATTTTTTAAATCTCTTCAAATCCAGTGAATTTGAATGAAATCTGATGATATTCCTTGAAATTTCTTGACGTTTTTGTAATCTCTTGAAACTTCCTTAGAATCCTTCAAAATTACCTCAAATACCCCCAGTTCTTTGAAATCGTTTGAAAACCCTAAAAATGTTGTTAACCTCCTGAAAATTCCTTGGAATACTTAAAAATATGCTGAAATCTTTAAAAGCCTTTAAAAAGTCATCAAACTTTTTAAAATATATTGAAATTTCATAGAATATTTTAAAATCTTTGAAATCATTTGTTATCTGTCAATTTTTGTAAATACTTTCTTCGTAATTTCCTTGAAATATTATAAGATGCCGTGAAATTACATTATATCTCATGATATTTCTTTAAATATTTGAAGTTTCATGAAATCCTTTGAGATCCTGGAAAACTCATTAAAATACCTTATTGAGATCCTTCAAAGTCCTCTAAAATTACTTAAACCTTCGAGAATCTGATGAAATCCCGTGAAATGCGTTGGAATTTCTTCAAAATCCTTTGAAATATTTGAAAATCCTCTGAAATTCCAAGGAATCTTTTTCAGTGTAACCCGAGACAAACTTAAAAATGTTGAATACTTTTTCGCTCTATTTGCAAAGCATTGAAAAAGAATATGGCTCAGATTTGAATATATCAAAAATATCGAAAATAAAGCAAATGCATTTTCTGTAAGATAATGAGATTAACTTTCGATTTTTGTGAGTTTAGTCGTGAGGCGTGGCCATAGGTGTGATTTACCGCGGTTCTACTGGGAGCCGGTGTCATTCTCATAGATTGCTCCCAGTGCGACCCTACAGTGGTTGTTTAACCTGTGTTTTAAAACTATATATATATATATATATATATTATACATATATTTACATTAAATATATTAAAAACTAAACCGCGAAAGTTAAAATAAAAATATCTTTACAGATGGTCTTCGCAGGTACGTTAGAAGATGATATTTTTGCTGTTGGCATTTTCTGATGTTGGGGTCAGTAGACAATGATAATTTTTAATTACTAAATATTTATTTAATTAAAAATATTTTGAAGAATCTATTATAGTTTTGTTCTTCTTTCTCACTAGGATGCAGCTGAAGCTGTAAAGATAAAACAAATGCCGTGTTACCAAATAGTAGAGACATGTACGTCAACTGATTTTGATCGACGATTCGCAATCCAGGTTTCTATATTTATTGATATAATGTTAAAATTAAACACTTACGAAAGAGTTTCACCTCAAATATCACTAAATCGCTGATCAGCAATTGTTGAATTTTTATATTTTTGTACATTTTAGTATATAAAACTTGATTTTATTGTCTTACAAAAGTCTGTAATATCACGAACAATGTTTTTAATTCTTGAATATTTCTATTCATACTTGATATATATCAAGAAAGATTTTTGACATTATGGTGCATCAGAACAAAATTCTCAAATTTGTAGCAATGACGAGCATACAAGCAATATTCAAATGATCAGTAATTGGGTTAATTTTTACAGGAAAATTAATTGTAAATATAAATAAAATTATTATTTTTTTGTTCGAATACCGCTGAAAACTGCTCACAAATATAAGAAAGAGGGAAAGTAAGGAGTATCAGAATGCTTTCAAAGATGATACTAAAAATGTATAAAGTACAACTGTGATTCTATTAAAATCAATAAAAAATTTGAACAATTAAATTAGTAAAATTGACCTTCCTTGCAATGTCCAGCTGTCCAAAAATTTGCCCTGTTGCGTCACCTACGTCGACCGCCGTTTTTTTTAAGTATATGTAAACTAATGACCCAGTGTTATTTGTCACATTATATTATTAACAATACATTGGAAAGAATGTACATTTTTTCCATTCAATGTGGACATCCCGCATGATAGACTGCGTGTATATTTGTTTAATTCTGTTCGTAATATGAGGTGGAAAATGCTTGAAAAAAAGGAATTAGAATTAAACACGTTCAAAAATGATAATGTTTTCCAACATTTTGGAGATTTTTACATTCTCATCCTGAGAAGGTATTGGTTTTATTACGATAACATTTGAAGAAATTATGCGATTGGATTGCTCTTTGGCACACTTCATAATAGTGTGAAAGGAAAGGACAAGTTCGTTAGCCAGCTATTTTGGACGAAATTTTAAAAAGTTAGAGCATTTAAAAAATGTTTTTGACCATTTTTTTCAAAATTTGGAATTTTTGTTCACGGCTCTTTGTAGCACATAGAAATTCAAACAATTTATTTTTGTGACTTTTTTTGATAAAAGGAAAATTGTCATAGTTATAGCATTTTCAAAATCTAAAAAAACAAAGGAAAATGGACATTTTGAGCCAAATAACGCACGATATGAAAAAAAGTCAGGACAAGAAAAGTGTTTATTTTTGCACGCCCTACAAGATTATTTAAACGACTTTTTGATTTTTCTTGAAAAATCGACAATTTTTCAACAAAAAAGTTGAATTTTCAACCAAAGTGATGAATTTTCAAATAAAATTATGAATCTTCAACTGAATATTTAAATTAAAAAAAAAGTTTTAACTAAAATTATGAATATTTAACTGGATCACTTGAATTTTCAACCAAAAAGATGAATTTTTAAACCAGAAGATTAATTTTCAAATAAAAAGAATTATTTTGTACCGAAAATACAATTTGTCAACAAAATACATGAATTTTCAACAAAATATTTGAATTGTTGATTAAAGAAGACAAATTTTCAACCAAATAGTTGAATTTTGAACCAAAAAAAAAAATAATTTTTAACCGAAAATGGAATAGTAACATTTTTAGTAAAAAAAAAATTAATTTTAAACCAAACATAAGAGTTTTCAACTAAAACAATGAATATTCAACTGAAACAGTTAAATTTTCAAGGAAAAAAATTAATTTTTACTAAAAAATATAAATTGTCAACCAAAACTTAAATAATTAAATTTCAATAAAAAAAAATTTATGTTTAACCAAACAAACGAAGTGATGAATTTTCCAATAAAATTGTAAATATTTACCTGAAATAGTTGAATTTTAAACCAGACTTTAGCTAGAATAATTGAATTTTGGACCAAGAAGATGAATTTCTACCAAAAGACGAATTTCCAACTAAAAAAGATAATTTTTCTACCAAAAATTGAATAAATAAATTTTTAGGCAAGAAAAAAAGTTCAAAAAAAGAGAAGAATTTTTAACTAAAATTATGGAATATTCAACTGCAATAATAGTTACATTTTCATTTTAAAAAATATATATATTCAATCAAAAAACATTCAAAGAAAAAGAATAGTTGAATTTTATGCCAAAAAGATGAATTTTCAGTCATAAAGATTATCTTTTTACAAAAAAAGTCAAATTTTCCACAAAATACATAAATTTTCAAACAAATAGTTTAATTTTTAAATGCAAAATATCGATTTCCAACGAAATAGTTGAAGTTTCACCAAAAAAAGATGAATTTTAAATTAAAATGATGAATCTTCCAAGTGAGAGTGATAGTGGGACAGAGGGTGACGAATTAAAAAGTAAAAATGCTAATATCCGTAGGATATTAGAAGATGAGAAAGAATCTGAATAGCTTGACTCTCAGTTAATTTTAATTCTTCTGTATCTAAAATACTTTAATCAATTTATTTAATAAATTACACGTTTTTTATACAAAATTATAGACAATGAAATGAATAATTTGATGAAAAAACTTCACCACATTGGAAAATTTGTTGATAACAGCACTCTCAGCTCGCGGAAATTATTACAAAACATTTATTCAATTTTTTTCATGAACATATTGCTTAAAATGTGTTGTCTCGAAAAAAAGTAAATAAACGTTTTCAAATAATTCCCGCGAGACGAAAGTGCTGCCATCAAATTTCCACTTCATAACCTGGAAATCCTGCTACCGATTGTCCCGATTGGGAACGATTGGGAACGATTGAAACTTTGCAACACTCAATCGTTCCCAATCGTGCACACACGATTAAGAAACACGATTGAAAACAATTCAAATTTCGTTCTACCGTTCTTAATTGTTTTCAATTAATTATTTCTAGAAGGGTACCTAATCGAGCGCGAAGCACGAGATCCAACAGGTGAGCGCCCTAGGCGCACTCAAACTTGCGAGCGAAGCGAGCCGCGCGCGATGAGAATGTGCCCGCGAGGCGGGCAGATTTTTTAAAGTCTTTTTCTGGGTTCTCTTCAGGCCATCTTTAGAAAAATTAGGGGCTCTTATTGGAACAGAAAAAAATCATTAAAGTTCAACTAATTCAACTCATTAAATCAGTACTAAGGATTTCAGCTCATAAATCAGTTATTGTTTAATTCCATCGATTAAAATAGTCAAAAACGGTCTCACATGAAATCAAATGACAAATATATTTAAAAAATATATTTTCATGAATATTACAAAAATCGAATAAAATATAATAAATAATGATGTTCAAACAAATTTCACAAAACGCAAAATTTTATTACCTTTCGTGCTATTATACAGAAAAATATGTCGATGTTATCGTTATAAAAATTAGGGCACTTTAGCTATAGATCAAACAGAGGCGGAATAGATCATGTCCGCCGGTGGTGTAGTTGAATCCTCAACTAAAACAAATTAAATTTCAAGCAAAAAGTTGCATTTTTAGCAAGTAAAAAATTAAATTTCTTTTAAAATAATTGAATTTTCAGCCAGAAAATGTTTTTTAGTCAAGAAAAAAACTTAACCAAATTTTTAAGCCAAAAAGGCGAATTTTCTGTAAAATAGTTGAATTTTCAACCCAAAAATAAATTCTTGTGCAATCCATTGGAAACGTAAAATGTTCAAAAGCTTTGAAAAATGCTTAAAATAATTAAAATTCTTGGAAAATGTAGGAATTCCCTTAAAAGCTATTGAAATCCTTTCTAATCCTTTGAATCCCTCGAAATTCGTTGAAATCCTTTTAAATCTCCGAAAACCTTTCAAATCTTTTGAACCGTATTATTAGGACCGGACTGCTGGACTTTCATCGAGTCGGTTGGTAAATCCCAGTATGCTTCTAAACGCTAATTTTTATGAATAAATATTAATATTCTATTTTTTCAACCTCAAGGTATTTGAAGGAATGAACCTGAACTGTTTGTTTGAAAGAAAAAAGATGCCAAGGTTCGAAAATAGGTTGATAAAATGGTTTGATAAATTGATGAATTAAAAATTATTTAATTTTAATTTTAAATACATTCACCAATTTTGGGCTATTTTTGACAACTCTGTCTCCCTAGCTGACGACCGTAGTTTTGTTATCGCCTCCACCCCCCTCCCCCCATGAAAAGTGACGTCGCCAAAAAATGTCGAAAAACAGTTGAAAAGGTTGATTTTTCACGAAAATAAGGAAATAATAGGGGCATAAATTCTTTCAAATAAAATTAATGTAGATAACGTATTGAATTCAATATGAAACTCATTAAATTCCTAAGACTTCCAGTCGAAATATTGCATTTTCAACACAAAATAGTTTTCAAAATAGTTTTAAAAATGCCAAATGGTCAACATTTCAAATAAAAAAAGAATAAAATTCAACCAAAAACTGTTAATTTTCAAGCTACGAAGACAAATTTTTTTACAGACAGTTGAATTTTCAACCCAAAAAGTTGAATTTCAAACGAAAAATTTAGTTTTCAACCAAGCAAGATGACTTTTCTACCACGAGTGATGAACTTTCTACAAATAGACGAATTTTTATCAAAATGGTTGAATCCTCAACAAAATAGATGAAGTTTCAATCAAGAAAGATAAATTTAAAAATGTTTCTAAACGCGAATTTTCAACCTGTCAAATTAAATAAAAAATACGAATTTGTAACCAAATTGTTATATTCACAACCAAAAATATGAGGGTGATATACATATATATATATATATATATATATATATATATATATATATATATATATATTAATTCTATAAATAATACTTGTTTTTCTATTTCGGAGAGAGAACTTGTAAATAAATGCTGTGTCGGTGGACATAATGTAGTACGATCCAGAATAATGTGGTTTAGACTATTGACAAATTTTACAATATTACCTTCTAGTTTCAATAAAGCTGAATATATCACACAATTACGTTCGTTTATCAAAGTTTCCTGTTTGCCATGTATAAAAAAAAATGTCAACAAAATGTTAAATTTTTTAGCCAAAGAGATTGATTTTCTACTAAAAAAGATAAATTCTTAACAAAATACATCAATGTTAATCAAATAGTTGAATTTTGAACCAATATGATTATTTTTCTACTGAAGAGGTTGCATTTTCAACAAAATACATACATCTTACAGCAAATAGTTTTATTTTCAACAACATTCCTAAAATAGTTGAATTTCCGAACTAAAGGAGATTAATTTTTAACCCAAAATGGAACAGCTGAATTTTCACATCAAAACTGAATTTTTCGTTTTAAAACACTAATTTCCTACAAAACAGTCGAATTTTCTATAAAAACTAATTTTTTCTACCAAATTATTGAATTTCTAACCCAAAAAGGCTAATTTTCTACAAAACATTTACATTTTTAGAGAAAAGTTAATTCTTAAACAGGCAGTTTAATTTTTAACCAAATAATTAATAAACTGAATTTTGTTAAGAAAAAGACTTCTTCTTAACAAATTACATGAGCTATCAACCAAATTGTTTAACTTTGAACTAAAAACGATAATATTTCAATCAATAATATAATAGTTAAATTTGCAGTAAAAAAAGGAAATTTCCAACAAAAAAAGAAAGAATTTTCAACAAAATTCATTCTACCAAATATGTAGTTTTTTTTCAAACTAAAAAAGATAAATTTTTAACCTGAAATGGAATAGTTAAATTTTTATTTGAAAAACGATTTAACAAAAATAATTTTCTACTGAAAAGTTGAGTTTTATATTAAACAATTGAATTTTCTATGAAATTGTTGTATTTTCAACTCAAAAAGACTAATTGTCTAGAAAACTTTTAAATTTTCAACAAAAACAATCAAACAGGGTAATTTTCAACTAAATAGTTCAACTATCAGTTATATAATTCATCGTAAACAAACAAATTTCAAGAAAGAAGTTCAACGTTCAACCAAAGAGATAAATGTTAAACTAAAATAATGAACCTTCAACCTAAAAAAAATGAATTTTGAAATTCAACTTTCAATCAATGAGGTGAATTTTAAATCTGAAAAGATGATTTCTTATCAAAAAATGTAATTGCTGATATTTCAATCCGAAAATATTTTTATTTTAAATCAGAAAAAGTTCAACTTAACTAAAAAAATACGAAACTTCAAACGAAAAGTTGAATCCTCAACCAAATAGATGAATTTTCAAACAAGAAAGATGAATTTTATACGAATCGTTGGATCTCAAAAAATTAGATCTTTTTTTGCAACTTAAAAAATATTTTTTTAACCATAAATGGTATCGCCATAGTTTCAGCTTCAAAAATTAATTTTCAGCAAAAAAAAATGAATTTTTAAAGCAGTTGAATTCAAATTGAATTTTCAACCAACAAAATGAATTGTCAACAAAATAGATTCATTTTCGAACTAAAAAGATGAATTTTCCTCAAGATACATGATACATGATTGTTCTAACAACTAGTTAATTTTAACCAAAAAGACGTATTTTAAACAAAATAGTTAAATTTTGAATCAAAAAGATTAATTTTTCCCCACGAAGATTATTGTTCTAATGAGATAGACGAATTGTCAACAATATACATCAATTTTCAACGAAGTTATTGAATTTTGAAACCAAAATATGCGAATTTTCAAGCAAATTGTTGATTTTTTAATCAGAAACAATTACTTTTAAATCAGTAATGAAATAGTTCAATTTTCAGTGAAAAAAATTAATATTCAACTAAACAAGAATGAATTTTCAACAAAATAGTAAAATCTTCAGCCAATAAAATAAATTTTTTAACAAAGTAGTGCAACTTTCGAACAATTATCTGAATTCTATAAAAACAGTTGAATTTTTTTAAAAATAGTTTTATTTGTAACCAAAAATATGAATTCTCAACATAAAAGTTAATTTTCAACCAAATAGTTTATTTTTCTAGCAATTCGTTAAACTTTCAAGAAGAAATTAAAAACGTGATCAAAGATTTCAAAAGATATACAAAAATGGGATTACTGAAAAATCCTGAAAAAGAATTCTCTACACTGTAAAATTGCCAAAGAAGAAAATATTCGAAGTAGAAAATTCCCGAAATTATAAAATAGCCAACAATTTAAAATATCCAAATTTAAAAATTCCTGACATTTTCAAGAATTACCGCAGAATATAAACAATTGAAAAATTGTTTAAATAACGAATAAATACAAAATATGGTCCTAAATATCTTCGAAACTGACTTGAATTTTTCATAAAATTTGGTAAAATCCTACAAAATACAAAAAATGGCTTGAAAATTTTCTAAATTCTTTTTCGACGCATTTCAAATCTTCAAAAATCTTTTTGAATTATATAAAAAATCCTAAGAAAATTCTATTTATAACTTGAAAAATAAACTGACAATATTTATTTCCTCATTCTTAGATGTCCGAATCTAATTGTAGCTTGAGTTCCAGTGCTGAAAATATTTAAACAAATGAATATTTATTCGGAATTTTCATTTTTTAATAAAAATTATTTTTTTCACTCAAATCGAACAGCTTGCGCGATTCATGATGCTAGTTAAGGTAAATAATGTGAGGTAGAATAGATTAAACGTGTAAATAATTCATGTTTTTCTATTTTGAAGACGGAACTAGTCTATTGACAAATTTCACCATATCGCCTTCTTCTTATTTCAACAAAGGTGAAAATTTGACACAGTCACGTTCTTTTATTAATTGTCCCCGTTTGCGAAGTTTTTCATTTCAATAACCTTATCTTAATTAAACCCTACATAAATTAACATATTTTTACTCTGAAATTAGCAGTACTTTTCCACTATCGAATTTTGGAATATAAATATTTCGACAAATCGAATTTGTCATTTTCTACTGATATTTAGCAGCTCAGTTTTCTCTTATTCAATTAGTAAAATTTTACTTGTAATTAATTAAATTTCACTAATTTATATGTAAAAAGTATATCATAAAAATTGTACTTGATTTGAAGAAATAATGTTCTTGGTTTGAAATAATGAGATAAGTCAATTATTTCTTAAATTTTAGCCAGTACTTTATTTCAATAAAAAAAATATATAGATTTTTAAATTGAACAGATACTATCGAACAAATCGTTTCTTTCATCGCAAAAAGAAAAAACCTTATTATTTAGAAAAAAAGGTTGCTTCGTTTGAAGGAACTTTCACATTTAATTAAGAAAACGAAGTTAAAGAAAGAATTTCTTAAATTTGAACATAAGTTTTCGCTGAGTGAATAAACTGTACTATTTAAAAAAATTGATTTGTGTGTTTTTCAATATTCTTATATAAAAAAGCATATCCACATACATTTACAGTTTAAACAAAGTTTTCAGAAAAACAGAATTTTATTTATCTAGCATTACCTTTACCAAGGCTTCAAATCATGATAATTTCGTAATTGTTCCCCAACTCTTCTCTTATAAATTTCTCTTGCCTCAACTAAAAAAATTTTCCACGTATAAGTATTTAGTATAAAAAGGCCACTTCCCAGATTCAGGTGAAATACTTCTGGTTCATCTTTCCTAGCAAGCGGATATTCAACGACTTTTTCATCAATCATGATGTGGGCGATCTTCTGCTCATTGGCTTTCTGTACTTTTCAAGTAAGTTCTCCACAAATTGTTTGAAGTTATCAATTATCAAACTGGAAAATTCATTTACATGTATTTAATATTCAGTATCAACAATTTAAATTCACAAAATACAAAAACTCACCTAATGGACTGTTTTTAAATTCACACACCTCATTATTTAAATCTACACATCAGGGACTATCCATAAATTACGTACACAGTTCTTCCCAATTTTACCCCTCCTTATGTAAAAAGACGTAACAAAGTAGTTTGGAACCACCCGTCTATGTAACGTAATTTGTCCAAAATATTTTCAGTGGAAAAATATTCATAAAAAACTTAATTTTTTACATTTTTGTAAGATTTTGGTAGCTCAGGACAGAAACCGTTATAATTTCGGTCGGGTATCCGTCCGTCTATCGCACTTGATCCCTGGAGAGTAAGTGAGGGGAAACTAGGGAAGGGAAATTAGGCGCAGAGAAAATTAGGAAGGGGAAATATGGGAAGTGAGGGGAAGTAGGGCAAATGATTGGAAGTCAGGGAGGGTAGTGAGGGGAAGTGAGGATTTGGGAAGCAAAGCAGGGTAAAGGTTGGTGGAGCTGGGGAAATGAGGAGAGATGAAGTAGAGGAGAAACCCTTTTTTGTAGGTGCGCAGCGGCTACTTTGATTAATTTTCTTCAAATTGCCAGCACATAACTTCAATCTTTAATATTGATCATGCATTTTCCTCGATTTTGTCGACAAGCTTACCGTGACCTAAAATAACCTTAACAGTTTAAAAAACGATTGCGATCATTATAAAAGCTAACAAAACTTAACATAAAACTAGATTATACAATCTTATCATCACTAAATCTAAAGGTGTATTCACCGAATAATGCAAAGGGCGATAAACTTGAAAAAGGTTGAATGATTTTGTGGGTAGTAGTAATTTCAAAAATTGCAAAAAAAACCTGCTTTAAAATTGATTTTTTCAAATACAATAAAATCTACTTGAATCTTTAAAATCTTTTGAAATACCTTCAAATATTTGAAAATCTCTTCAAATCTTCAAAATCCTTCAAAATTCCTTAATTCTTGTGAATAAATTCTTTAAGATTTCATTTAAATATTATAAAATCCCTTGAAGTTCCGTGAAAGAAAACGAAATTTGATGATAGTCCTTTAAATTCCTTTACATGTTTTTGCACTCTTCAAATATACTTAAAATCCTTTAAAATGCTTTGAAATATTTTCAATTCTTTGAAATCCCTTGCAATTTTGCCATCCATGAAAATGTCTTGGGATCTTTTAAAGTACCTCGAAGTCTTTAAAATCTTCTAAAATCTCTTCAAATTCTTGGAATCTACTGAAATTTATTAAAATATTTGAAAATCTCTTTAAATCTTCAAAATCCTTCGAAATTCCTTAATTCTTGTGAAGGAATTCTTCAATATTTCATTAAAATATTATAAAACCTCTTAAAATCCCGCGAAATTCCATGAAATCTGATGATATTCTTTAAAATCGCTCGATATTCTTGAAGTTCTATATAATTTTGAAAATCTTCTGAGAATCCTTAAAGACTTTCGAAATATTCTCAGGACTTTAAAATCTATACAATCTTTTAAATTTCTTGAAATCTTTAGAAATACCCTGAAATATTTTTAAATCTCTTCAAATCCAGTGAAGTTAAAAAAAACCTCATGATATTACTTGAAATTCCTTGACATTTCTGTAATATCTTGAAACGTCCTTGGAATCCTTCAAAATGACCTGAAATATTCCAAGTGCTTTGAAATCGTTGAAAATCCCATGAAATTTTTTTAAGCTCTTAAAAATTCCTTGGAAAACATAAAACTACCCTAAAATCTTTAAAATCCTTTAGAATGTCATAAACTTTCAAAAACATATTGAAATTCCATGGAATATTTGAAAATCGTTGAAATCATTTGCTATCCCTCAATTTTCGTAAATACTTTCTTTGCAATTTCATAAAAATATTATAAGATATCGTAAAATCACATTAAATCTGATGATATTTCTTAAAATATTTGAAGTCCTCTGAAATTCCTTGGAATCTTTTCAAACATTTTAGCGTAACCCGAGAAACTTATAAATATTGTAGCAGTAATTTCCAAAATTGTGAAAAAATTTCGTTTTTGCGGATATTTTTCACAGAATGATAAAAAAAATCGTAATATTGATCTACCGACATGAAAACGTGATTTATGAGCTGCCAATTTTGTATAATATTTTGGAAATGCTTTTTCGCTCTATTTTCAAAGCATGAAAAAAGAATATGGCTCAGATATAATCATTTCGAAAATGGCACAAATGCATTTTCTGTAAGACAATGAGATTAACTTTTGATTTTTGTGAATTCAGCGTGCAACTAGTCTCTTGCTTTTCAATAACGATATATGAATAAGGTATATATAAATCTATCGCACATCAAAAACTAAACCCTAAAAAGTTAAAATAAAAATAACTTTACAGATAGTCTTCGCAGATACACAAAACGATATTGATGTTTCACAAGACGCTCTAATTTTAGAATTTAATGGTGTCCATGATGAGGCATACACTGATGTTTCGGTCAGTAGACAATAATAATTTTTAATTCCTAAATATTTATTTCATTGAAAATATTTTCAAAAATCTATTACAGTTTTGTTCTTCTTTCTCACTAGGCTGCAGCTCAAGCTGTAAAAATAAAAAAAATGAAGTGGCTCCAAGTATTTGAGAAATGTACGTCAACTGATTATGGTCAACGATTCGCAAAAAGTTATGGAGACAAATTGCCCATATGTGATCAGTGTTACCTTAAAGTCAAAAATACGAAGGATATTCAGGTACTTAAAAAAATATTATTTATACTCTATTTCAAAAACAATATGTGCTCTTTTCCAATCCAGTTTTATATGTTTATTGATATAATGTTAAACCTGAATACTTCCGAAACAAATTTCACATTAAATATCACTAAATCGCTAAATAGTAATTGTTGAATGTTTATTTTTTTTCTTTCAATATACAAACTTAATTTTATTGTTTTAGAAAAGTGTATACTATCATGCAGAATATTTTTAATTCTTGAATATTTTCATCCATACTTGATATATTTCAAAAAAGATTTTCGGCATTCTAGTGCATCAGAACAATTAATTTAATTTTTATACAAAAATTTTATATAAATATAAATAAAATTATTATCTTTTGTTCGAAGACTGCTGAGAAATGCTTTAAAAAACAGCTTGCCAAATTCAAAAAAGATGCAAAATTATTTGGTGCTCAGGCTAAGACATGCATTTCAAAATGCGCTCAAGATCCAGCCAAATGTCTTGAGGAGCACAAAAATATAGAAAAGAAGGATCGTAAGGAGTTTGAGAATGCTTCCGAAGGTGATACCACAAATGTATAAAGTACCATTGTGATTGTATTGAAATCAATAAACAATTTGAACAATTGAATTAGTTAAATTAACCTTCCTTCCAATCTCCAGCTGTCCAAAAATTTGCCCTCTTGCGTCAACTACGTCGACGGCAGTTTTTTTACGTATATGTAAAATAATGACCAAGTGTTATTTATCACATTATATTATTATCGATACATTGTAAAGAATGTACATTTCTTTTCTATTTAATGTGGCCATCCCGCGTAATACACTGTGCATATTTGCTTAATGCTGTTCGTAACATAAAATGGATAGTGCTGGAAAAAAAAGGAATTATATAATTAAACACGTTCAAAAATGATCACATATTCCAACATTTTAGAGATTTTGCAGTCTTCTTCTCGGTTCTTTTCATGCCATCTGTAGAAAAAGTAGGGTCTTTTATTGCATGGAACAAATAAATCATTAAAGAATAATCATAAAATTAATTATTTTGAGTGCTTTCAATTTTTTATTTCCACTGTTCAACGTGTTTAATTATTATTATTTCCTTATTTCGTACTCTCTGAATCGCAATTTGTAAGACTTCAACTAATCAAATCAGTACTAACGATTTCAACTGATAAATCAGTTGTTTTTCAATTCCATTGATTGAAACACTCAAATTCAATGTAACAATCTCAAATAAAATCGAATAACAGGCTCCAAAATCTCAAATAATGATTATATTTACCACATGTTTAGAAAATTTCAAGAAAATATATTTTTTTACGAATATCACTATAATTGAATAAAATATGATAAATGAAAATTTAAAAAAAAATTTTATACTGGACGCAGAACTTTATTCACTTTTGCGCTATTATTGAGATCAAAACGTTTATGTTATTATTATACAAATTAGGGCACTTTAGCTGAAATTAAAAAGACGCATATATATACGTAATGTCCACTGGTAGTGTAGTTTAATCCTCAGCCAAAAAATATTAATTTTTAAGAAAACTTTGCATCATTAACCAAAAAAAAATAAAAAATTTATACCAAAATAATTGAACTTTTATTCAAAAATACTTTTTTGGACAATAAAAAAGAAATTTTAAGCAAATTGTTCAATTTTTCAACCCTGAGAGACAAATTTTCTATTAAACGGGTGAATTTTCAACATGAAAATTAATTCTTGTGCAATCCATTTAATAAAAAATGATTGAGATCCTTGGAAATTCTATGAATTCCCTTGAAAGCTTGGAGAGAATAGAGGATGATTTGACATGGGTAGAAAGGAGAATACAGATAGAAGGTGTATGCTGAAATTGGGACGAGGACAGGGAAACGTTAGTAAAAAATTAGGTGCCGGAAAAACTAGGAGATAAAGGAAAGGAAGATAAAGAAATAAGAAATAGCAGGAAACAAAAAGAGACGAGAAACGAAAGTAGGGAAGATTGGAGGATATGCTACTGGAATATAGCAGGCTTGGAAAGAAAGAATAGGGAGTTTATGAGAAATTTGACAAAATAGGATTTAGTAATAATGATGGAGACGTGGCTAGAAGAAAAGGGATGGGAAAGAGTAAGGGGAAGATTACCAAGAGGTTAGAAATGGCATTTTCAAAATGCAAAGAGGAAGAATAAAAAAGGCAGAGCAATGGGAGGAATGGTAATAAGAGTAAGGAATGAATTTATAACAGAGAAGTATAAAAAACAGCTGAAAGAATATAAAGAAGGATTGATAGTAGAAGAGATAAATATGGGAGAAGAGAGGTGGAAGATATAAGGGGTTTATGTGAACGGTGATATGCAGGAGAAATAAGAGAAGATGAGAGAACTGATAGAAGAAAATAAGCAAGAGATCAGGCTTTTAATAGGAGGAGATTTTAATGCGAGAGCAGGAGAGAGAGGAAGAAGGGAATGGGATGGAGAGCGAGGAAGAAAATCCAAAGACAAGATTCTGAATGGGGAGGGCAATAAGTATTTAAAGAGCCTAGGGAAGATGGGATGGTTTATCCTAAACAGAAGTATAGAGGGGTATGAGGAAGGAGAATATACACGTTCAGGAGAGCAGAGGGGAACGGTAATTGATTATGTGGTAGTGGACGACGAGGTAAGAGAGAAGGTTACAAAACTAGAGGTAGGGAATTATATAGATTCGGATCACTTCCCCATAATAGTGACAGTGAAGGGAAAATGAGTAATAACAATAAGACTAAAAAGGAAGCAAAAGTAAAAAGAGCGGCAAGAGGGGATTGGTGAATGGAAGGTAAAGAACTGCTTAAAGAAAAGGTCAGGAATATCAGAATGGGGGAAGGGAATGTAAACGAGGAAATAGAAATAATGATAGGAGAAATAAAAAGAGTATTAGAGTGCACAAGCAAAAAAGAAGTTAGTGAAGGAGGGGATAGAAGTGAATAGGATGGAAAATGTAAACAGAAGAAGGAGGGAGTGAGAAGGGAATTAAGAAAATGAAGAAAAGGGACAAGAAGTGGAGAAAAATATAGAAGAAAGAGGAGGAGTATACAAAGTTGTGTGATAAAAAAAAAATAGGAGGAAAATAAAAGGTTTGAAGAAGAATCGGAGTAGGCTAGGACGGAAGAAGGGGTTTGGAAGGTGTTAAATAGAGAGAGAATAAAAAGGAAAAGAGTAAACCAGGATATTGAGGTGGTAGAATTGAAAAAATATTTTATGCAATTACTTGGAGGGGTAGAGAGAAAAGTTAGGAAAGGAAGAAAAGATGGTAGGGAAACAGATGAGGAGAAGGACATTACAAGGGAGGAATTAGTCAAGGTATTAGGGATGATGAAAGATGGAAAGGAACCTAGTATAGATGAGATTCCAAATGAAGTCTGGAAATATGGGGGGACAGAATCAAAGGAATGGGCATGGATATTTTGCAATAGAGTATGGAGAGGAGAGGGGTGGCCAAAGTTACGGAAAGAAGGAGTAGTGATACCATATAGTGAAGAAAGGCAAAGGGGAGGAGGTTAAATATTATAGAGGAGTGACACTAATGCCAACACTGTATAAAGTATATGTGACTGCTTTGTCGAAGAGGTTAAAAAAATAAGTTATGGAAAAAAGATAGAGCCACCGAATCAGACAGGGTTTAGAAAAGGGATGAGGGTGATGGACAATATATATATATAAATTCTGAACTATCTAGTAAATAAGAGGACTAAAAGGGAGAAAGGGGCAATGTTAGCAATATTCGTGGACTTAAAGGCGGCGTTTGACTCATTAGACCGAGGAGAGATAGAAAAAGTTATAGTGAAGAAGGGGAGACGAGAGGGATTAATAAAGAGAGTATCGGAAATTTTTAGAGAGACAAAAAGCAAGGTGAAGATAGGAAAGCAAGTAGGAGATGCAATGAGAAGCAACGATGTCCTTCGAGCCCACTTTTATTTAATATATTAATAACAGACTTGGAAAAAGAAATTAAAGGGAAAGGGTGGGAAGGAGTTAGGATAGAGAACGAAAAGATATATACACTGGCATACGCAGACGATATAGTGTTGATGGCAGAGGACGAAGAAGGGATGGCGGGCTTGATTACAGGATTAGAGAAATACTTAGATGGAAAGAAGTTTAATTTAAATATAGAAAAGACAAAGATAGTGAGGTTTAGAAAAGGAGGAGGAAGATAGAAAGAATGGACAGGAAGATGGAAGGGAATACAATTAGAAGAAGTGAAAGAGTTTAAGTATTTGGGATATACCTTGCAAACAAATGGAGATCATAGAGCTAATATAAGAGAAAGGATAAAAAAAGCAGGGGTAATGAAACAAATATGGGGAATAGGAAAAAGAAGGTTAAAAAAAATTGGAGAAGGAGAATGTGGTTATCTGATAGGCTGGTATACCCGGTATTAGGTTATGGAGCAGAGATATGGGGATGGAAAGAAATTGAGAGTTTACAAGAAATGTATATATGGTGGACGCTAGGGGTAGACTGGAGCACACCGAGATATATGGTGAGAGAAGAAGCGCAAAGGGATAAATTAAGTACTAGAGCACGGAAGATGGCATGGAATTCTGAGACGAAGCTGTGGGAGGGAAATGGAGGGGAGTTAGCGAGAAAGTGTTTGATGGAGGTAGAAGAAAGGAGAGGGAAGGCGATGGAATTAACGAGATGGGAAGAAGAAAGGAGGGAGTTCTTTAAGGCTAGAAATATAGAAGACGAGACGGGAGTAAACTATGAAGAAGTGGAAAAAAGGCAGAGGGAAAGACAATTAATAGGAAGATGAGGAACGATTAAGGAATAAAAATATAACAAATGGTATATGATGATAAAAAAGGAAGGAGTACCAAAGTATTTAGAAAAGGGATGGGAGAGAAAAGATGGACCAAAATAGCAAGATTTAGATTGGGAAACGAAGTAAGGGCAAGTATGTATTGGGAAAAGAAAGAGAACAGGAAGTGCAGATGGGAAGAGGAAACATGGGAACATGTATGGGAAGGATGTAGGAGAGGAATGGAAGATGAAGGAACCTGACAAGAGAATGTGGTAAAGATTCTAGGGGAGGATGGTTTGGAGGAAGAGTGAATGAAGAAGTTAGAGGGTGCAAGGGGAGGGAATATGAAAGAATAAAAGAATCGATGCCAAAAAAATGGCAAAATGGAGGTACAAGAGAAGTGAAGAAAACAGGAAACGGAAGCCGCTTAAACCAGAACCGTAAATATTTGTAAGTAATGGTTATGTAATAGCATAAGTAGATTAAGATGCGTTTGCGTAATCGCTCTCTCTCTCTCTCTCTCTCTCTCTCTCCCCCCTCTCTCTCTCTCTCTCAAACCAAAAATTAATTCTTGTGCAATGCATTGGACTGCCGTGAAATCTTTAAAAGCTTTGAACATTGCTTAAAATAATTAAAATCCTTGGAAATTCTATGTATTCCCTTGAAAGCTATTGAAATCCTTTATAATCCTTTAAATCTCTAGAAATTCGTTAAAATCCTTTTAAAACCCCTGAAATCTTTCAAATATTTGATCTGTTTTATGGCCAGTCTGCCGGACTTTTATCCAGTCGGTTGGTGAATCCCAGTCCGCTTTTAAACGCTAATTTTTAAGAATAAATATTTTTATTCTATTTCATTAATATGAAGACATTTCAAGGAAAGAATCTAAGCTGTTTTTTCGGAAGAAAAAAGATCCCATTTAAAAAAAAAAGGTTGATAAAATCATTTGATGAATTAAAAATTATTTAATTTTAATTTTAAATACATTCACTTTTCATTTGTTGAACTGCATGGAAAAAGGGAAACGGAAATAGAGAAAGTGGTGAAGAGCATGAGCTTGTTTGGGTCTATAAACTACCTTACCAATTTTGGGCTATTTTTGATACCCTTGTCTCCCTCGTTGACGACCATAGTTGATTTTTCACAAAAATAGAGGAATAATAGGGGCATAAATTCTTCAAAATAAAATTAATGTAGATACAATTTTTAAAACAAAGTAGTTTTAAAAATTACTTTTCTGCCATAAGAAATGAATTCTTAATCCAAAAACAAGAATTTTGACTTTATCATAATAGTTGAATTTTCAAACTACAAAGATGCATTTTCCACCAAATGGTCGAAATTTCAAATGAAAAAAGGATTAAAATTCAGCCAAAAACTGTCAAATTTTGAAGCTACGAAGACAAATTGTTGAAAAGAAAGTTGAACTTTCAACCCGAAAAGTTGAACTTCGAACGAAAAAGTTAGTTCCCAACCAAAGAAGATGACTTTTCTACCATAAATGATGAATTTTCTACAAATAGACGAATTTGTAAAAAAATAGTTGAATCCTCAACCGAACAGATAAAGTTTTAACCAAGAAAGATCAATTTCAAACCAAATAGTTGAATTTTCAACTAAAAAGGGCTTTTTTAACCAAAAATGAAATTTCCAAAATTTTCAGTTAAAAATTTTTGTTTAAAAGTCAAATTTGAACCTGCTAAATCAAATAAAAAAAGAAGAATTTGTAACCAAATGATTATTTCACAACAAAAAATATGAGGGTGAAATATATTAAGTCTATAAATAATACTATAACGTGGCTTATTCTATTGACAAATTTCACAATATTACGGTCTTCTTGTTTCAATAAAGCTGAAAATATTACACACTCAAGTTTTTTATTAAATTTTCCTGTTTTCCACGCTTTTAAATAAAATTTTCAACAAACAAGTTGAATCCTTAACTAAAAGAGCTTCATTTTCAACGAAGCAGTTCCATTTTTATCAAAAAAATATGAAATATCTGCCAAAAGAGATGAACTTTCAAACCAAAAAGACAAATTTTCAAGAAGAGTTGAATTTTCGATTCAAAAATATATTTTAGTTAACGTAAGAAAAACAGGTCATCCAAAATGTTAAATTTTTAAGCCAAAGAGATTGACTTTCTACTAAATAATATAAATTATCAACAAAATACATCAATGTTAACCAAATAATTCAATTTTGAACCAACATGATTAATTTTCTATAAAAAGGTTACATTATCAAGAAAATATATACATTTCACACCAAATAGTTCTATTTTCAACAAATTTCATTCCTAAAATAGTTCAATTTTCAAACTAAAGAAGATTAATTTTCAACCCAAAATGCTATTGCTGAATTGTCACTTCAAAACTGAATTCTTAGTTCCAAAAAATTAATTTTCTACAAAACAATTAAATTTTCTATGAAAGCTGAATTTTTCTACCAAATTTTTAAATTTTTAACCCAAAAACACTAATTTTCTAAAAAAAAAATCAAATTTCAAGAAAATAGTTCATTTTTAATCAGAAAGTGTAATTCTTATCCAAATAATTGAATTTTCAGTTTAAAAAATTAATCTCGAACAAAAAAAAACAACAAATTTTCAACAAAGTACTGCAACTTTCAACCAAAGAGGAAAGTTATCAACTAAAATTATGAATCTTCAACCAAAAAACTCAATTTTGAAGAGAGTAGTTCCAACTTCAATTAATGAGTGGAATTTTAAACCTATAACAACAAAATTTCAACCAATAATATAATATTTACGTTTTCAGTGAAAAAAAAATTTTCAGCCAAAAAAGAACTAATTTTCAACAAAAAGTTAAATATTTAGCTAATAAAATTAATTTAAAACAAAATTAGTGCAAATTTTAACCAAGTTCTTGGATTTTATGTTCTTATGTTGAGTTTTCTATTAAATAATTGAATTTTCTAACAAATTCTTGAATTTTTAACTCAAAAAGACTAATTTTCTAGAAAACTTTCAAATTGGCACCAAAAGCGATGAAACAGTTTAATTTTTAACCAAATAGTTTAACTATCAGTTACATAATTCATCTTAAACAAACTTTCAATCAATGAGGTGAATTTTAAATCTAAACAGATGATTTGTGAACCAAAAATGTAATAGCTGATATTTCAATCGAAAATTATTTGTAGTTTAAATCAGAAACAATTAAACTTAACCAAAAAAATACGAACTTTCGACAAAAAAGTCGAATACTCAACCAAATAGATGAATTATCAAACAAGACAAATGAATTGTATACCAATAGTTGGATATAAAAAAATTGGATCTTTTCTTGCAACTGAAAGGGATATTTTTTTAATCACAAATAGAATCGCCATAGTTTTAGGTTAAAATATTAATTTTCAACAAAAAAAGTTTTAACCAGTTGAATTTAAGTAAAAAAGACGAATTTTTAAACAAATTTAATTCAACAAAAGCAGACGAACTGTTCACAAATTACTTGAATGCTCAACCAGAAAGATTAATTTTCAAGAAAATAGATTTATTCTCGAACTAAAAAGATGATTTTTGAACAAGATACATGGCTGTTCTACCAACTAGTTAATTTTTAACCAAAAAAGACGAATTTTGCATAAAATAGTTAAGTTTTGAACCAAAAATATTAATTTTTCCCACGAAGGTTAAGGTTCTAACGAGAAAGATGAATTTTCGACAACATACATCAATTTTTAACCAAATTATTGAATTGTGAAACCAAAAGATGAATTTTCAACTAAACTGTTGCATTTTTCATTTTTTTAATGAATTATAGAATATTTAAATGTTCAGTGAAAAAAATTAATATTCAATCAAACAAGAATAGTTTTATTTTTATCCGAAAATATGAATTCTCAACAAAGAAGTTAATTTTCAACCAAATAGTTGCATTTTCTAGCAAGTCGTTAAACTTTCAAGAAGAAGTTAAAAAGGTTATGAAAGATTTCAAAAGATATAAAAAAAATGGGATGACTGAAAAATCCCGGAGAAGAATTCTCGTCGCTGTAAAATCGGCAAAAAAGAAAATATTCGATGTAGAAAATTCCCTAAATTATAAAATAGCCGAACAATTAAAAATTTCTGACAGTTTCAAAAACTACCGCAGAATATAAACGATTCAAAAATTGTTTAAATAACGAATAAATACAAAAAAAATTGTGGGGAAAATTTTCTAAATGGGTTTTCAACGCATTCGAAATCTTCAAAAATCTTTTCGAATTATATCGAAAATCTTAAGACACTTTTATTTATAACTTGAAAAATAAAATGAGAATATTTATTTCCTTATTTTTATATGTCCGAATCTGTTTCTAGCTTGAATTCCAGTGCTGAAAAAATGTAAACAAACAAATATTTATTCGAAATTTTTATTTTGTAATAAAAATTATGTTGTCATTCAAATCGATAAACTTGCGCGATTGGTGATGCTGGTTGAGGAAAATAACGTAAGGTGAAATAGATTAAAGGTGCAAATAATTCATGTTTTTCCATTCTGAAGACGAAACTTGTCTATTGACAAATTTCACAATATCGGCTTCTTTTTATTTCAATAAAGCTTTATCTTTGACAGAATCTCGTTCTTTGATTAATCTTCCCCTTTTGCGACGTTTTTCATTTCCCTACACAAATTAACATATTTTTACTCTGAAATTAGCAGTACTTTTCCACTATCGAATTTTGAAATAGAAATATTTCAACAAATCGAATTTTTCGTTTTCTAATAATATGAACTAGCTCAGTTTTATCTCATTCAATTAATAGAATTTTGCTTGTAATTAATGAAATTTCACTAATTTACATGTAAAAAGAATATCATACAAATTTTACTTGATTTAAAGAAATAATGTTCTTGGTTTGAAGTAATGATATAAGTCAATTATTTCTTCAATTTTAGCCAGTTCTTCCTTTCTTTTTTCTTTTCTTTCTTTCTTTGTTTCTTCTTTCTTCAATAAAATGATATAATTTAGGCGACAAACTTTATTAGTTAAAATTTTATTTTAGCTTGTGCCGTTTTTCCAAAAAGTTAATTTTTTTCATTTTGAATATATTCTTACAACAAAAATTGATTGCAGGTTTGAAAATCTTTTTTGAATGCACAATTTTTGTTCATTTATCTGTTTTCGTACCTTGCATTGTTTTTTCAAAAATTTGATTTTTTTTTACTGTCAATGTTATTTTCACGAATAAAACAAAAACTACGCATCCTATCGAAACATGATTTACAACAAATTTGTACCTCTTCCTTGGATGAACAAATTTTGTATTTGTCAGTTTTTTCGTAGCTCGTGTTATTCGTCTAAAAATTTGATTTTTCTATTTTCAATGACGTTTTTTACGAATAAAACAAAAACTAAGCGTCATATCAAAAAGTGAATGATAACAAAGTTATAGATCTTTTTTCGGTGCACAATTTTGGTACAATGATCTTTTCTCGTATCTTGCATAGTTTGACAGCAAACTGGAATTTTTGATTTTTCATTAGTTTTTTGTGCGATCAAAATTTGGATTTTTTATTTTTCAAAAAATTCAAAAAGTTGTTATAAAAACATTATAGGGTGTTCAAAAAGTAACGTTTTTCTGCTCCTGACTTTTTTCCATATCGTGCGTTTTTCGGCTTAAAATGTTCATTTTCGTTTGTTTTTTGGAATTTTGAAAATGGTATAACTCCAGTAATTTTTTTTTAATCACGAAAAGTCATTTGGATATTTTGTTCGTCATTTTTCGTACTACTAATAACCGTACATAGAATATCCAAATTTCTAAAAAAGTGGTCTCACAAATTTTCAAAATGTGCTCACTTTTTGAATTTTCATCCAAAATAGATGGTTAACGAAGTCGTTCTTTCTTTGTAGGCCATAAAAAAGTGTGCCAAAGCTTAATCAAATCTGATCATTTTTTCGAAAGTTATCGTGCCTACAGACAGACACCTTGGTAAAAATCGTTTTTTCTGATTCAGGAGGTCTCAAAACGTGGATATTTGATGAAAACCGACTATGTCAAATTTTACATAAACCCAATACCTTCTCATTAGAATGAGAATGTAAAAAAAAAGATATTTTCAAATTGAAAATATTTACTTCATTTAAAGGAACTTATACTCTTAATTAAGAAAATGAAGTTAAAGAAAGGATTTCCTAAATTTAAACATAACTTTTCGCTGGGTAAATAAACTGTCCCATTTAAAAAAATCTATTTTCCTGTTTTTTAGTTTTCTCGTATAACAAAACATATCCACATATATTCACCGTTTAAACAATGATTCCAGAAAAACAGATTCTTATCTATCTAACGTTAGCTTTGCCAGGGCTTCAAATCATGATAATTTCCTCATTCTTCCCCAACTCTTCTCTTGTAAATTGCTCTTGCGTCAACTGAATAAATATTCCACCTATAAGTATTTAGTATAAAAAGGCCACTTTCCAGATTCAAGTGACATACTTCTGGTTCATCTTTCCCAGGAAGCGGATATTGAACGACTTTTTCATCAATCATGATGTGGGCAATCTTCTGCTCATTGGCTTTCTGTGCTTTTCAAGTAAGTTCTCCAAAAATTGTTCAAAGTTATCAATTATCAAACTGGAAAATTCATTTACTTGTATTTAATATTCAGTAAGAACAATTTAAATTCACAAAATACGAAAACTCTCCTAACCGACTCTTTTTAAATTTACACACCTCATTATTTATATCTACACATTAGAAACTAACCATAAATTACGTATACATTTATTTCCCAATCTTAACCATAGTTCGAGAAGTTTGGGGGTAAGTAAGGGGAAACTAGGGGTGGAAAAGTAGGTGAAGTGAGGGACATGAGGAGTGTAGAAGTTGGAGAAATGAGGGGAACTTAGGGAGGGAAAATAGGGGAAGTGAGTGGAAGTGAGGGGAAGTAGGACAAATGATTGGAAGTCAGGGAGGGTAGTGAGGGGAAGTGAGGGTTCGGCAAGCGAAGTAGGGGAAGGGATGTGGTATCTGGAGAAGTGAGGAGAGGGGGAAGTAAAGGCGAAACAAGTTGGGGAAGGTAAGAAAAGCGAATGGTAAAGTGATGGGAGGAAAAGTAAATGGAGAAGAACAGAGGTGGAGTAGGGGCGGAAATGTATGGGAGAAGGAGGTTTGAACAATTTAATTAACATTTGAAGAGACTACAGTACCCTTCTTGTAGATACGCGGCGGCTAGTTTGACTAATTTTCTCTAAATTACTAGCACATAACTTCAATTTTTTAATATTGATCATGCATTTACCTAAAATAATCTGAACATCTTAAAGAACGATTGCGATCATAATAAATGCTAATAAAATTTATTATAAAACTAGATAATACAATCTTATCAATTTTTTTGAGCAAATCGATTACTTTATATTTTAACAACAAATATTCAGAGGATCAAAGCACTTTACTCAAGTTTTAAAATATTTTTACTTCTTGCTTAATCTTTCGTGAAATCTATCAAAGTAGATCACGAAATCTGAAGGTGAGTTTAGTAAATAGTGCAAAGGGCGATAAACTTAACACGTGTTGAATGATTTTGTGTGTAGTAGTAATTTCAAAAATTGCAAAAAATAAGTGTTTTAGGAATAATATTTTAGATACCCTAAAATCTTTGTAATTCTTCAAAATCTTTTGAAATACCTTCAAATATTTGAAAATCTCTTCAAATCTTCAAAATCCTTCCAAATTCCTCAATTCTTGTTAATAAACTCTTTGAAAAATTAAAATATTGTCAAAGCCCTTGGAGTCCCGTTGAAGTAAACGAAATTTGATGATATTCCTTGAAATTTCTTTAGATGTTCTTAAACTTTTCAAACATCCTTGAAATCCTTTAAAATACTTTGAAATATTTTCAATTTATTGAAATCCCTTGCAATTTTATCACCCATGAAAATTCCTTTGAATATTTTTAAGTAACCCGAAATCTTTAAAATCTTCTAAAATCTCTTCAAATTCTTGAAGTCTACTGAAATTTATTGGAATATTTGAAAATCTCTTCAAACATATAAAAACCTCAGTTTTTGTAAATAAATTCATTAATATTTCATAAAAATATTATAAAATCTTTTAAAATCCTGTGAAATTCCATGAAATCTGATGATATTCTTCAAAATCCCTCGAAATAGTTGAAGTTCTATGTAATTTTGGAAATCTTCTAACATTTCTCAACGGGGTCTTCTAGTTTCTTGGTTTTGAAAAATTGTTTTTTTTTGCATATTTCAAATCCAGAAGTTATCATGTTTTATTTCCTCATTCATATTCAAATGCGTTTTTTCCAAATATGTCATGTTTTCAAATTGTTCAGCAAACCTATCGCTAGGTCAGGACACAAGCTTTATTCAGAATATTTTTTTCTTCAAATTTTCACTGCCTTCACAAGCTCAAAAAAAAAGGTCGAAAATTTGTTTGGTAAAAAGTAGGCCATTTGCAGAGAATAAAAAAATTTCAAGAACCCCTGTGTCCTGAACCAGCCAATGCAATCATAATTGAAGCCATATTTAACTTTTTTGTTTTATGCAATTTAAATACCCGAAGCCTTACCACAAAAACAACAGTGGCATATTTGCAGTGGTATGGTCAAGGATGCTCCAAGGTAGTGGGTGTGGAAACAATTTTTTCTAAACCTCATTTTCTTGGGGTCGAAGAATGTATCAATCAATAACAAAAAACCGTTTCCACTTATCATGTAGAGTTTCTTTGCAGTCAATTTCCAAAAATAGGCTCGAAATCGTGGCTCGAAACTAAAAGACCCCCTTAAAGACTTTTGAAATATTCTGAAGACTTTAAATTTCTATAAAAACTGTTAAGTCTCTTAAAATCTTTGGAAATACCTTAGGATATTTTGAAATCTCTTCAAGTTTAGCGAAGTTAAATAAAACCTCATGATATTCCTTGAAATTCCTGGACATTTTTTTAATCTCTTGAAACTTCCTTGGAATCCTTCAAAATGACCAGAAATATCCTAAAATCTTTAAAAGCCTTTAAAATGTCATCAACTTTTTGAAATATATCGAAATTCCTTAGAATATTTTAAAATATTTGAAATTATTTGTTATCCCTCAATTTTTGTGAATACTTTTTTTGCAATTTCATTAAAATATTATAAGATGCCGTAAAATCACATCAAATCTATTATTTCTTAAAATATTTAAAGTTCTATGAAATCCTTTGCGATCCTGGAAAACTCATCAAAATACCTTATTGAAATCCTTTAAGAGTCGTTTAAGATTACTGAAACCTTCGACAATCTGATGAAATCCCATGAAATGCATTGAAATTTCTGTAAAAAATCTTTCAAATATTTGGAAATTCTCTGGAATTCCTTGGGATCATTTCAAACATTTCAGCGTAATTCGAGAAACATGAAAATTTTGAATGATTTTGCGGGTAGCAGTAAATTACAATATTTTATTGTGCAAATACTAAGATTAACGTTACAACGCTCTAATTCTGGATACATTGATGTTATCTAAGGATGACTTTTAAAAATATTACGCAAGAGTATTCACCCCCCCCCCCCCCGCCGACCCATGTAGTAGCCTGTAACATGTTCGCAAACCCCCTCCCCCTCAAAAGGTGTTACGTAATTTAAGGATAGCCCCTTTTAATGAGAAATTTAGCTGCCAATTTTGTATAATATTTTGGAAATACTTTGTCGCTCTATTTGTGAAGCATGAAAAAAAAGAATATGGCTCAAATTTGAATATTTTAAAAAGATAAAAAATAACACAAATGCATTTTCTGCAATACAATGAGATTAACTTTTCATTTTTTTGAGTTTAACGTGGAGCTCCTCTCTTGATTTTCTTTCACGATATATATATATATATATATATATATATATATATATATATATAAATCCATCGCAACGTCGTGAGCCGTGGCCATAGGTGTGATTTATCGCGGTTTTACTGGGAGCCGGTGTCATTTTCATAGATGGCAGTTGCTCCCAGTGGGACCCTGCAGTGGTTGTTACATATATTTACATTGAATATATCAAAAACTAAACAGTGAAAGTTGAAATAAAAATCACTTTACAGATAGTCTTCGCAGATACGCCAGAACCTGATGATTCTCCTGAAGAGTTCTTCACTGTAACTCAACCATTGAATGAGATCCAATCTAACGCATACTCTGATATTGGGGTCAGTAGACAATAATAATGTTTAATTCCGTTGTACGTTTAGTCTCGACCTTTTATTTGTATTAAATAATGAAGCAAGTCATGGAAATGAAGGTCAGAATAAAAGATTTGATAATTCTTTTTGAAACGTTTCGGTCACTGTTTTGGACCCTCATCAGTCAAAAAAACATTTATTAAGTCTGTAAAAAAATATACAAATAATGTAGAAAATATTATAAAACAAAATAAAGAATAATTAA
>CAKNYM010052089.1:385917-398889 GCA_932195095.1 Andricus curvator
TTTTATGGCCGAAAAATAGAGAACGAGTTCGCTAACCAGCTATTTTGTATGAAAATCCAAAAATTGAGCACATTTTGAAAATTTTTGAGACCACTTTTTTTGAAGATTTGAAAATTCTATGTGCGGTTATTAGTAGTACGCAAAATGACGAACAAAACATTCTCATGACTTTTTGTGATAAAAAAAAAATTACTGGAGTTATAGCATTTTCAAAATTCCAAAAAACAAACGAAAATGAACATTTTAAGCCGAAAAACGCACGATATGAAAAAAAGTCAAGAGGAGAAAAACGTTGATTCCTGAACACCCTATAATATTTTCATAACAACTTTTTGAATTTTTTGAAAAATAAAAAATTCAAATTTTGATCGCACAAAAAATTAATGAAAAATCAAAAAAGCCATTTTGCTGTCAAACTATGCAAGATACCAGAAAAGATCATCCCACCAAAATTGTGCACCTAGAAAAGATCTACAAATTTCTTATCATTCACTTTTTGATATGACGCGTAGTTTTTGTTTTATTCGTAAAAAACAGCATTGAAAATAGAAAAATCAAATTTTCAGACGAATATTACCAGCTACGAAAAAATGACCGAAACAAAATTTGTTCATCCAAGGAAGAGGTACAAATTTATTGTGACTCATGTTTCGATAGGATGCGTGGTTTTTGTTTTATTCGTGAAAATAACATTGACAGTAAAAAAAATCAAATTTTTGAAAAAACAATGCAAGGTACGAAAACATATAAATAAACAAAAATTGTGCATTCAAAAAAGACTTACAAACCCGTAATCAATTTTTGTGGTAAGAATATATTCAAAATGAAAAATTAACTTTTTTGATAAACGGCACAAGCTAAAATAAAATGTTAACTAATAAAATTGGTCGCCTGAATTATATCATTACTTTTCATTTGAAATGAAATACCAATTTAGTAATTTGTATATGAAGAACATATAACACGAAGCACAAAGTGCGCGCTCAGTGTATTTACCAAATCGCACGCCGTAAGTGCGCTCAACCTTTTTTGTTTCTATCATACGGTTCAAATGATTTTCAAATCAAATATCGAGCGCGAAGCGCGAGTGTCTGGATGAGAATGTGTTCCTTAAGGTGGATAGAACCTTGAGTAAATAAAGTTCCTTTTCAGTATAAAATAAAAACAAATTTAACAATCACTTAATATGTAGAGGTTTTGATAATTTTATAATATTTGCAAACAAACTTTTTCTTTTCATCGAAGTCGAACACGAAGTTCAAAAATCTAGAGGAGCTTAGCGTAAAGCGCGATGTAAATACGCCCGAGCGCGTAGCGCGAGGTGAGTACATAATCGAGCGCGAAGCGCGAGATAAATATATGATCGAGCGCGAAGCGCGAGATCCAACAGTCGCGCGCCCTAGGCGCGCTCAAACTTGCGAGCGAAGCGAGCCGCGCGCAAAGCGCGCGATGAGAATGTGCCCGCGAAGCGGGCAGATTTTTTTTCATTTGAAATCAAATACAAATTTAGTAATTTGTATCTGAAGAACATATAACACGAAGCACAAAGTGCACGCTCAGTGTATTTACCAAATCGCACGGCGTAAGTGCGTTCAAACTTTTTTGTTTCTATCATACGGTGCACAGAACCGAGCGTGGAACGCAAGGTTCAAATGATTTTCAAATCAAATATCGAGCGCGAAGCGCGAGTGTCTGGATGAGAATGTGTTCCTTAAGGTCGATAGAACCTTGAGTAAATAAAGTTCCTTTTCAGTCTAAAATAAAAACAAATTTAACAATCGCTTAATATGTAGAGGTTTTGATAATTTTATAATATTTGCAAACAAACTTTTTCTTTTCATCGAAGTCGAACACGAAGTTGAAAAATCTAGAGCAACCGAGCGCGAAGCGCGAGATCCAACAGTTGTGCGCCCTAGGCGCGCTCAAACTTGCGAGCGAAGCGAGCCGCGCGCGACGCGCGCGATGAGAATGTGCCCGCGAAGCGGGCAGATTTTTTTAAATATTTTCGCAAGAAATAATTTCGTACCAAAAGCGTTTCTTGATATTTTTTATTTTTAGGAATCTATTCAATATTTTTGCCAACGGCCATACCACGCTGAAAAACCCAGTTCTCGTCAGATCACTGAAGTTAAGCAGCGTTGGACGCGGTTAGTACTTGGATGGGTGACCGTTCAAGAATACTGACATGAGTGCTGTTGGCACATCGTGTGTGTGGTGAGCCCACACTTGTAGTTATTTATAACTACAAGAAAAACCTAGAAACACTACCCGAATCGGGTAGTGTCACGCCTACCCTGAAAGGGAAATGGTTTAATGGTATATATATATTCAATCAAATAATAAAATAGAGAATTTTTCAGCCTAATAATGAGCAATTCTCGTAATTTAAACGAATAATCGTTTATGTATAACGATATTACTATTCACACGAAAAATACTTGGTCTACGCTCATCGTATTTCAAAAATGATACTTTCAGGTATTTACCTTTATAATTAGGAAATTTCTCTGAGTTGACAATTTTACATTGTCGAATATTTTATAACGTCGAAAACAAATCTGAAAGATTTTAAGGCATTTTTTTTTACTTTGGAAACTTTGTTTAAAATGTTAGGAATAATGCGAGTCAGTTTGAATGATACTCGTATTTAAGAGTTTTTGCATTTTCGAAGATATTACGAATATTTTAAAACTTTGAAAGATTTCCGAAAATTGATCAAATATTTTTGAATTTCTCGCCAACTTCTTGAGGTCCTAAGTATCTTTGAAACTAGTTCGAGTTTTTCATAAAATTGGGTAAAATCTTGTAAAATAAAGAAAATGTATTCAAAATTTTGTAGATCCTTTGTCGTCACTTCTGAAATCATCAAAAAACTTTTTGAATTTTATCAAGAATCTTGGGGACATCATATTTATATAACTTGAAAGAAAACTGATAATGCTTATTTCCTTGTTCTCAGATCTCAGAAATCAGAATATAAGTTTAGCTTGAATACCTGAGCTGAAAACATGCGAACAAACAGATATTTATTCGAAATTTATATTTTGTGATAAAAATTATTTTTTCTCGCAAATCGAAAAACTTGCGCGATTGATGACGCTCGCTAGAGTAAATGATGAGAGGTGAAATAGATTAATTGTTTAAGTAATTCTTGTTTTTCATTTTGAAGACGAAATTTGTAAATATTCTTTGTTGGCGGGGATTACGCAGTGCGATCTAGAATCATGTGACTTAGTCTAATGACAAATTTCACAATATTTCCTTCTTCTTATTTCAATAAAGCTGAAAATTTGACACAATCACGTTCTTCTAACAAACTTTCCTGATTACCACATTTTTCATTCCAATAACCTTATTCTAATTAAGCCTTAAATAAATTAATGTGTCACCTATAAATCCACTATCAAATTTTAGAATAGAAATATTTCGACAAGTCGCATTTGTCATTTTCTATTAATATTATAATTATAATTAATAATTATAAATGTCTTAAAAATTTTCCAAATTCTTTTCGGACACATCTGAAATGTTCAAAAACCTTTTTGGATGATATCAAAAACCTTTGGAAAATTATATTTATACCTTAAAAAGAAAAGTGGTGATATTTATTTCCTCCTTCTCAGATGGACGAATCTAATTTTAGCTTAAATTTCAGTGCTGGAAGAAATTTAAACAAATAAATATTTATTTGAAATTTTTATTTTGTGATAAAAAATATTTTGTCACTCAAATCGAACAACTTGCGCGATTGATGATGATAGTGAAGGTAAATACTGTGCCCGGAAATAGATTGAAGGTGTAAACAATTCATATTTTTCCATTTTGAAGACGGAACTCGTCTATTGACAAATTTCACCATATCGCCTTCTTCTTTTTTCAATAAAGCTGAAAATTTGACACAATCACGTTCTTTTATTAATCTTCCCTGTTCTCCACGTCTTTTATTTCAATAACCTCATCTCAATGAAGCCCTAAATAAATTAACATATTTTCACTCTGAAATTAGTAGTGCTTTTTCACTATCGAATTTTGGAATATAAATATTTCGACAAATCTAATTTGTCATTTTCTACTAATACTAAGTAGCTCAGATTTCTCTCATTCAATTAGTAGAATGTTACTAGGAATTAATCAAATTTCACTAATTTAGATTTAGATAAAAATAAATAAAATTTTCTTTTATTTAAACAAATGGTATATAAAAAATCGTTTCATTCATTCAAAGAAGAAAAAACGTAATCACTGAAAAAATGTTGCTTCTTTTAAAGAAAGTCTCACTTTGAATTATGAAATCAAAGTTGAACAAACCATTTCTTAAATTTAAACATAAATTTTCTCTGAGAGAATAAACTGTACGAATGGAAAGAAAATTAATTTTTCTGTTTTTCAATATTCTTAGATGACAAAGCATATCCACGTACATTTGCAGTTTGAACAACGATTTCAGAAAAACAGATTTTTATTTATCTAACATTGGCCTTGCCATGGCTTTAAATCGTGATAATTTCCTCGTTTTTTCCCAACTCTTCTCTTATTATTATTTCCAAAATATTTTCATTCGAAAAATATCTATCAAACACATAATTTTTTACATTTCTATTCACAATTAGCTATATAATACAAATTTATAATTATTTTGTAAATATTACCCCCAAAAGTATGTTTTATATGGTCCAAAAACAGAAAAAAAACCCATAAGGGAAAAATTGTGTTTCACGAGTTTTTGGCGATGATTATGATTTTTTGCGGTTCTTCAAATACAAATCTTTTCTAATACCTAAAATATTAATATCTATATTAATTAATATAATATACCTTATACTGATAACTAGCTGTTTAAATAATTTTTTCAAACAATTTATTCAATTTTCTCTTAAAATAGAGTTAGAAGGTCGTAATTTCCCCCAAATTTTTCAACTTATTTTCAACTGTTCAGTGTGATCGATGCAATAATCGATTAAATTTAACAGAAATAATTATCTAATCATATTATTATTTTTTACAAGTATCTTCTTCTATAGTAATGCTAGATAGGTACGATTTTCTTCTGAAATATGTAATAATATTAATATTAATCTAAACAAACAGGCTCTCAATAACTACTTCAAGCAAAAATTACATTTAAAGAATCCATATAAAAAAATTTGAAGAATATTCAAAATATCTGTTTTATTTCAGAAAAATATATTCACAAAGAAAGAAAGATATGGTGTAAAAAATGATTCTCTTCAATGTTTATTTAGTATTCGTGCATAACTCAAAAACCAAAGCAAATTTAAAAATGTCAGAAAAAACGCAACTTTCTAGCAATTATCTAATAGAAGATATGTATAATCAATAATAAATTGTTTAAACAATGATGTTTAATAACTTGCACTAATCATTACATTATTGAGTGAAAAGTTGACAAAAAGTAAAAAATATCAGAAAAACCGCAAACATCTAGCATTACTATAAGAGAAGATAGTTATAAAAAATAATAGTTTGTTTAAACAATAATGTGTCTTAGATTTTATTAATTTTGACCTCGCTCTAAGTAAAAAGTGGACGCAAAGTTAAATATTTCGAAAAAACCGAAACATTCTAGCATTATTCAAAGAGAATATTATTAAGAATAATAGTGAATTGATTAAACAATTATTATTGTTGACATGAATTCATGACTAACTCACGCTAATTGAAAAGTGGACAAAAGGTGGAAAATTTGAGAAAAACTGCAACTTTCTAGCATTATTCTGAAAGAATATTGTTATAATTAATAATTATTATTTATAATAATATTTTTTCACAGTTAATTTTCGATTAGAGTGAGGTAATAATTAATTGGAGTTGAAAAAAATAATTGTTTGAACAAATTATTATTATTTTTAATAATATTCTCTCTGAATAATGCTAGAATGATGAGGTTTTTTCGGAAATTTTCATTTTGTTTATCAACTTTTCACTTCGAGCGAGATAGTAGCAGTAGAAAGTTTTGCAAATTTTGCAAGATTACAAAACTTTTTTAGTTTTGCTAGAAAAAAAATTCAGGAAAATTTAATTCATTTTTGAAAATCAAATAATAAACCAATTTTCTTAAAATTCATAGAATAATTTTTTATGATTTTTCATTCTGAAAAATTAAATTTTGCAGAGAAATCACAAAGATTTAAAAAGATTTAAAAACAAAGGGATGACTGAGCAATAAAAAATAAAATGTCGACATCAAAAAATAGTTTGAACAATAAATAAAAAATATCGTCATCAAATAGAAGTACTTTATTTTATTTATTATTTTAATAATAACCAAAATTTTCAATTTCACTATGTCAATATCACAATGTCAAATATTTTATGATGTCGAATAGAAATCTGGAAGATTTTAGGGCATTTTTTGTAATTCCGTAAGGTTATTCAAAATTTTAGAAATAATTCGAGTCAGTTTAAAAGATATTTAGGAATAAATTTAGGAATATTCAGGATATTTTTAAAGAGATTACAAATAATTCGAAACATTGAAAGATTTGCGAAAAATAAAATTTTTTTAAATTTTTGCTAACTTCTAGAAGTCCTAAATATCTTTGAAACTGACTCGAATTTTTTATTTTGGTAAAATCCTGTAAAATAGAAAAATTATCTAAATTCTTTGTCGAATTTCTTTGAGTTACATCAAGAATCTTAGGAAAATTATATTTATTACTTGAAACAGGAAACTGATATTGAATCCCTTTTTCTTGTATGTCAGAATCTAATTTTAACTTGAATTTCGGTGCTGAAAATATTTAAACAAATAAATATTTATTAGAAGTATTTTTAAATAAAATTTTTTTTTACCCAAAGCGTACAACTTGCGCGATTGATGATGCCATAGTTAAGGTAAATAATGTAAGGTATAATAGAATAAAGTTGTGAATAATTCGTGTTTTTCCATTTTTAATACGGGATATGCTGTGAATAAGCTGCGTAGTGCGATCTAGAATCATGTGACTAGTCTATTGACAAATTTCTTAATATTGCTTTCTTCTTATCTCAATAAAGCTGAGAATTTGAAACAATCACGTTCTTTTATTAAACTTTCCTCTTTGCCACGTTTTTAGTTTCAATATCATTATTTTAATTGAGCCCTAGATAAATTTATATATTCTCACTTATATTTTTAACAACAATTGTTCAGAAGATCAAAGCACTTCACAGAAGGGTTGAGATATTTTTATTTCCCGAATAATTTGTTCTCAAATATGTAGAAAAGTCGATCACCAAATCTAAGAGTGTTTTTAGTAAATAGTGCAAGGCGCGATAGGCTTCAAAAATGTTGGATGATTTTCTTGGTAGCAATCATTTTTAAAATGGTGAAAAATTCTGTCCCTAAAATCTTTCAAATTCTTAAAAATCATTTCAATATCTCTTTAAACCTTTCAAAGACCTCGATTTCCATGAATAAATTTTTTGCATTTTGTCAAAATATTACAAAATCTCTAAAAATCCCGTAAAAGTAAATGAAATTCGATGATATTCCTTGAAATTCCTTGACATTTTTTTAATTCCTTAAACCATCCTTGGATTGTGTCAAAATGCTTTAAAATATTTCCAATCGTTTGCAATCTCTTGAAATTTTGTTAAGCTCCTGAAAATTCCTTGGAATCTTTTAAAAAACCCTCAAATTTTCAACTCAGCTGAAATCTCTTCAAGTTTATGAACTCCATTGAAATTCCTTGGAATATTTGAAAATATTTGAAATGCTCTGATACCGCCCTCACTTTTTGTGAATACATTTTTTTCAATTCCATTAAAATATTACGAAATCACGTAAAATTACATCAAGTCTGATAATATTTCTTAGAGTATTTAAAATTCTATGAAATATTCTGAGATCCTAATAAATTAATTTAAATACCTTATTGAAAGCCTTTAAAATCCCTAAAAATTACTGAAAACCTCAAAAATCTGATAAAATGCAGTGTATTGCGTTGAAATTTCTTTGAAATATTTGAAAAACCTTTTAAATTCCTTGGAATCTTTTTAATTATCTTAGCTTCGCCCGATAACCTTAAAAATGTTAAATGATCTTTCAGGTAGCGGGAAACTGAAAAGTTGTGAAAAATCTTCGTTTTTGTGGATATTTTCTACAAAATGATGGGAACAAAATAAAAACACAAATCTGCCGATATGAAGTCTTTATAACCTTATTACAATATTTTATCGTGAAATTTCTAAGATTAAAGTTATATGCTATAATGTCCTGTAAGGTTCATTTTTTAAAAATATTATATGAGAGTATTGATGCACCCCGCCCCAATGTCACAGCTTGTAAAATTTTCTCGAACCCCTCTCCCCCAAAAAAGCTGTTACATAATAACGGATGGCCCCTCAAAAGAAATTTGACTACCAATTTTCTATAATATTTTGGAAATAATTTCTCCCCTTATTTGCAAAACAAAAAAAACTAGCTTAGACTCCAATATTTCAAGAATATCTAAAATAACACAAATGAATTTTCTCTAAGTTAAAAAAAAGACGATGATATATATATATATATATATATATATATATATATATATACATATATATATATATATTCATTAATTTTTTTGACATCGAATGTATTAAAAATCAATCAGTGAAAGTCAAAAGAAAAATAACTTTACAGATAGTCTTCGCAGATACGTTAGATGAATCTATTTCAGAATCAAGCGGCCAATCAGAGCGTAAACTTATTGAAGTCGATAGTAAACCATGGAATTATGTTAATGTAAGCAGACAACAATAATTGTTGATTCCTGAATATTTGTTTAATCAAAAAAGTTTTTAAAAAACTTTCTAGTTTTGTTTTTCTTTCTCACTAGGCTGCAGCTAAAACTGTGAAGAAGGAAGAAATACGCGATGACCAAATAGTAAACAAATGTGCAACATTAAGTGAAAAACGACCCGCAAAAAGATATCAAGACAAACACACACAATGTAGCCAGTGTTATCTTAAAGTCAAAAATACGGAAGATCTTAAGGTACTTAAAAAAATATTATTTATAATCTATTTCAAACACAATATCGACGCCTGGGCGAAATAAGGTGTTCGTTCCGAATCCCCTTGCAGAAGTTGATGCCTCAGAGTTTGTTCGAAAAAGAGTTTCGTTCATCGAAGTATTTTATTTTTGAAATTTTGCAGTGGTACCACTGACGTAGGGTTCCGAACTTTTTAGAAAGTAAAGATTCCCTTTTTTATTAGAATGAGTTTTCTTTGAATCTATAAAGTTAAGTCAGACTTAATTTTTCCGCGATTTAATGAAACCGAATGATAAATAGCGATTCAAATTCACGGCAAAGTTAATTCCAAAATAATATGAATCGAGAATAATCTTGGCGAATTTTCTATCCGAATCAATTTAAAATTACATGATTTTTTGTAAACTTCATTTATTATATATATATATGATTTCGTCCATACTTATATATGATGAATAATATTTATAGAAACAATTGTCATTTTAATGTTACTTAGCTTCCATTCATAGTATATGTTGATGGCACAGTTTATTAATTTCAAATTCAAAATTCGATTCACTTCTGAAATTTATTATATTTTAATTAAAATCTTACTCTGAAGAATAGGTGTGTCACGAAAATTTCACAAAAAAAAATATTTCAATTTTCATTAAAAACTGTTGAATTAAAAAAAAATACGAATTTTCAATCAAGAAACATTTTCCAATTAAGAAAAATTTTTCAATCCATGAAGGAAAAAAAATTTCATCCAAAATGTTGAGTTTCAAGTCAGAAAGACGAATTTAAGGAAGAAAAGTTGAATTTACAACCTGAAAATATGCATTTCCTACCGAAATAATTGAATTTTCAACTTAAAAAGACGTGCTTTCGAAAAAATAAGCGAATTGTCAACGGAAAAAGATCAATTTTCTGGCAAAAATAAAAAAGCTACATTTATCGTAAAAAAAATTAGTTTTCAACAATAACAAAACAATTTTAAACAAAATTTGTTCAATTTTTGACCAAGAAAATCAACTTTCAATTGAAATGATGTATCTTCGATCAAAAAAATTAATGTTCAATTAAATAGTTGAATTTCCAACCCAGAAGACGAACTTTCTAACAAAAAAAGACAAATTTTCAACAAAATAGATGAATTTTTGACTGGAAACAAAAAATTTTCAACAAAAAATAAAATAGCTTAATTTTAAGTTAGAGAGATAAGTTTTTAACCATGTAAAATAAATTTTTAACGAGATAGTTAAATTTTCAACGATTGAAATAAAATTTCAACCAAAAGGATTGATTTAAAAAAATATATATACATATATATTTTAACAAAATACATGAATTTTCAATCAAATATTTTAATTTTTAATAGAATTTTCAACCTAATAGTTGAATTTGCAACTAAGAAATATAAATTTCCAACAAAAAATAAAATAGTTTAATTTTCTGTTAGAGAAATAAGTTGTTAAGCAAATAAAATAAATTTTCAACGAAATAGTTCAATTACAAACCAAAAAAATTGAATTTCCACGGAAAAGACTCAATGTCTATGAAAAAAAATGTTGGCAAAATAATTTAGTGTAATTATTAGTTTGAAAAAATTAATTTCCAACCGATAAAATTAAATTTCTACTAGAAATGAATAATTTGTAACCTAATAGTTGAATTTTCAACCAAAAAGGTTAATTTGCTACCAAGAAAAGAAAAATTCCCAACAAAATAGATGAATTTTCAACTATAAAAGATAAATTTCTAACAAAAATATAATAGATTTAAAACTTTCACGATGATTTATTATGATAAAGTTTTAATTTAAGTTGATTAAAAATAGAATAGTTTATTAATTTTCAGTTAAAAACAAATTTTTCCATCAATATACCAATTTTCAACCAAATAAATAGATTTTCAACCAAAAAGGTTCATTTTCTATCAAAAAAGAATATTTTGTAATGAAATAGATGAATTTTCAACCGAATATTTTAATTTTGGATGGAATTTTCAACCAAAAAGGTGAATTAATTACCAGGAAGATTATTATTTTACCACAAAAGACAAAGTTCCAACAAAATATAGAAACTTACAAACAAATAGTGAAATTTTCCACTGAAGAAGATTCATGTTCAAACAAACATAATATAGTTAAATTTTCAGTTAAAAGAACTAATTTTCAATATAAAAAAAACTAATTTTCAACTGAAGAAGATTGATTTTCAACCAAACATGAAATAGCTTAATTTTCATTAAAAATAATAATTAAAAGTATATGTTAACAAAATGTTAAATTTTGAACAAACAAGGTTTTCCAATCCCTATTCACGATTACCAAAAAATTTTTAAACTTAATCAATTAGTTATATTAGAAGGAAAATCCTGGGACCAAAGTCCAATTTACAGGATGATTCGAGCAAAAACTGATTTAAATTCCAGACTTTTCCATTTTTCTTTCTAAAAGGTATTCATCTTGAAATATATAGAAAACCTCTACAGTGTAAAATTATGAAATAAAATTGGTCATATTATAGAATATGTAAACAGAAGCTCAAATTTAAAATAGAATTAGTAAAATTTAACCGTTTGTGCTAAATCATGGACATGAATGACACATTTTTCTTACTGTTGAACTTCGAAAATAAAATTTTGATATAAAAAGTCAATATTTTAACACATTTATGTGACCAGTTTTATATATTTTTTGATATAATATTGAATCTAAACACTAACGAAACCAGTTTAAAATTAATATCACAAAATCGCTAAATAGTAATTGTTGATAGTTTATTTTTGGCATTTTGTTTTGAAAAACTTAACCGTATTGTGTTAGAAAAGTCTATAATATCATGAAAAATATTTTTAATTCTTGAATATTTCTATCCATACTTGATATACCTTAAAAGAAGGTTTTCAACATTCTAGTGCGTCTGAACAAAATTTTCAAATTTATAGGAATGACGAGCGTACAAGAAATATTCAAAATATTAATAATTGGGTTAATTTATACTTGAAAATTTAATTTAAATATAAAAAAAAAAAATCTGCCCGTTTCGCGGGCACATTCTCATCGCGCGCTCCGCGCGCGGCTCGCTTCGCTCGCAAGTTTCAGCGCGCCTAGGGCGCGCACCTGTTGGATCTCGCGCTTCGCGCTCGATTAGGTATTCATCTCGCGCTTCGCGCTCGATTATATGTTTATCTCGCGCTTCGCGCTCGATAATGCATTCACCTCGCGCTGCGCGCTCGGACACATTTGTCGTCTAGGTTTTCACACTTCGTGTGCTCCCTATTGCGCGCTTCGCAGGCTAATACTGTCTTAGTAAGCTTCATCGTTATGACCTGCTTTTGGTTTAATTATGTCAGTTTTACATAAAAATAAGAACTAATTTACTTAAGGTTCTATCGACCTTAAGGAACACATTCTCATCACGACACTCGCGCTTCGCGCTCGATATTTGGTATGATCATCATGTGAACTTCGCGCTTCACGCTCGTTGCTGTTCATCGTATAATAGAAACCCAAAAGTTTGAGCGCGCTTGCTGCGCGCAATTTGGTCGTCGCGCTTCGCAACGACCCTATGTTCAATGTTCTTCAGATAAAAATGTCTAAAGTTGTATTTGATTTAAAATGAAGAAGGTAATTCCTGTCCTTCAGCGTATATTTCCGTATCTTTATAAAAAATCCTACAATCAGAAAGATTTTTTTCCAACTATCTGAAAAGGGGAGAAAAAAAGTATTTAAGTCGTTTTTGGAACATATATCTTGCTTTTTCATTCATAATCAAACGTTGACATTTGATGGAATCCGCGAAAGTCATTTTTCACATAAAACCAATACTTTCACATTATGATGAGAATGTAATAAAAGTTAGATTTTCAGTCAGAATAAATTGTTTGAATTATTATTATATTTTATTGTTTCAATCGTTAGAAATAGTATTGAGAACATAAAAACAATGAAATATTGTGAAAAAAACACACCCGAGATGAAAAATAAAGTAAATAAGCAAAGTTTTG
>CAKNYM010052089.1:398899-427266 GCA_932195095.1 Andricus curvator
CATTTTTCACATAAAACCAATACTTTCTCATTATGATGAGAATGTAAAAATATTTTTTTGTTCAAAGACTGCTGAGAACTGCTGTAAAAAACAAATTGACGCATTGGACAAAGAAGCAAATTCACAGCTCGCTATAGCTAAGAAATGCATTGCAGACATAACTAAAAAATGTAATAAATCTGCAACCGACTGCCGTAAAGTGGCAAAAGAGGTAGACAGGGCTTTATAGGCGTACGACGATGCCAATGCTAAAAATCCCAAAAATTTTGAAACTGACTAAATTAACAAGACCAAAAAGGTATAAAGTACAACTGTATAACTGTACAACTTGTATTGAAATCAATAAAGAATCTGAAGAATTAAATTAGTAAAATTGTCCATCTTTTCAATCTCCAGCTGTTAAAAATTTGCCCTGTTGCGTCAACTACGTCGACTGCCGTTTTTTTACGTATATGTAAAATAATAACCGATTGTCAGGTAATCTTTGCAAAAATTATTGATTTTCATTGGAAAAAAATGTCATTGATGAATAATCATCATTCACCAAAAAAATATAATCGTAAGTAAAAAGGATGTAGGACAATAATTGTTTTGCACGCCTAGCACAACCCAGCATACCTTTTAGATTTTCGCAAATGGCCTTTTTTACATTTTTGTTTGTTGTGTCTCAAAAAATGTTTTTTGTGAATTTTGGTTAAAATTTTTACTTTTTCAAAAAATTCTTTACAAAACAATAGAGCGCAAACTTGACACAATATAGCACAACTTTTCTTCGGAAAAACCAAATGACAGTGCTGGCCCTAAAAAGTTTTTTTTATTCTAGCTCAAATTTTGACTTTTTCGAACAATTTTTTACGGCACAATAGAGCAAAAACCTAGCACGATTCAGCACAACTTTTGTGTTTTTGAACAACAATATTTAGGAACTTTAGAATTTTTAAAAGTATTTAAAATATTCAAAAATATTTTCGAATTTTCTCTATAAATCTAGAAAAATTGAAATTCTTCATTTTGGATTAAAAATTCATCTCTTTTTGTAGGAATTTAATCTGTTTCTGCTAAAATTTCAATTGCAATCTTTTTGAATTTTTTCGAAAAAAACCTTGGAAAATTACAAAGAAACTTCAAAAATAAATATTTTATCGAAAATTTTATTTTCTATTTAAAATTATGTTTCCCCTCAAATTATAATTTGCAAAATTTTTTTTTTCACTGAAAAATCTTTTTTGGTTGAAAATTCGTTTTTTTTTTTTTTTATAAATTCGAATCTTTTTTATTCACAATAAAAATATATTCAACTACATTGCTAGAAATTAAAATTTATAATTTCAGTTTAAAAATCATTGTTTTCGGTAGAGAATTAATTCATGTTTTTCGTTAAAAATTAACTTTTTTTTTGAAACTTTATATTTTAGGGTTAAAAAAGTGAACTTTTTCGTAGAAGATTCGTCTCTTTTGGGAAATATTTGATCTGTTTTGGTTAGGAATACAACCGGTGAAAAATAACACTTTTTGGGCGAGGATTGAACTATTTTGTTGAAAATTTGTCTATGTTTATCAATTCAACTGTTTTTGGTTAAAAATAAAAATATTTTTTGATTGAAATACGATCTATTACATTTTCTGTTAGGAATTCATCTTTTTTGTTTTAAAATTGAACTGGAAGATTTTAAGCGAATTATTTGATATTTGTAAGATTTTTAATAATTCAATAGTTTTTTAATTTTCCAATTTAATAATTCAATTTTGATATTTGCGGCTTTTTCCACAAATTTTAACTTTCTTCACTTACATTAAACTAAGGTAATAAGTAATAAAATGTAACAAACATAATTGTTTGAACCAATCATTATTGATTATTCCTACTTTCTCCTATATTATTGCTAGAAAGTTGCGGTTTTTATGAAAATTTTAACTTTGCTTCGGGGTTTTATTCATAAAAAAATAGTAAATGAACATTGAAGTATATCATTTTTTAAGCAATCTGTTTCTTTTTTGATCATATATTTTTCTGAAATAAGAGAGATTTTTCGAATATTCTTCAAATTTTCTACATGAGTCATATTAAATCTAAATTTTCCTTAAAGTAGTAACTGAGAGCCTTTTTGTTTAAATATTCATTAATATTAATATTTACTATTTATTTCCAACTAAAAAGTCAAAGAAAAGCTGAATGTTACAGAAAACGCCGCAACTTTTTAGCGCTACTCTAAGAGAAGATAGTTTTAAACAGTAATACATTGTTTGCACAATTATTTTTGTTAACTTGTATTCATCATTATCTCACTAAGTAAAAAGTAGACAAAAAGTAAAACATTTCAGAAAAAACAGTAAATATCTAGCAGTATTAGAGAAGAAGATGATTATAAGTAATAATAATTTGTTTAAACAATCACTTTTGTATAATTATATCAATCATTACCTTGCTGTAAGTGAAAAGTGGGCAAAAAGTGCAATATTTTAGAAAAAAACCGCAACTTTCTAGCATTATTTTAAAAGAATGTTGTTAATAATAATGATAAGATTAATAAATCGTTTCAACAATTATTTTTGTAACATTTATTTTATTATTGCATTGCCCTAGCTAAAAAATTGTAAACAAGTCGAAAAATTCAGAAAACGGCGACTTTCTAACTCTATTCTAGGTGGAAATAAGAGAAAGAAATAATAAATTGTTTAAACAATTTATTTTGAACATCGAATCATCAATAAATAATATGAATTGACTTTTCAAGGCAACAAGTCGAAATTCAAAAAAAAATTGACTTTTAAACCCAAAAAGATGAATTTTCAACAATAAATTTAATTTTCTATCAAGGAAAATGAAAGATTTCTAACTTACGAAGATGAATTTTCAACAAAGAGGACGAATTTTTGATCAAAAGATTTACACCAAAAAGACGAGTTTCTTTTAGAAAAAAGTTGAATTATCAGCCTGAAAAGTTGAATTTTCATTAAATAAATTGTTTTCAATCAAGAAATATACATTTTTAATCAAACAGTTGGATTTTCGAGAAAAAAAATTAAAGTTCAATTTCAAACAAAAAAGTTCAATATCAACAAAGAAAGATGAATTTTCAACCAATTTGCGCGCAATAAAGTTCAACTCTTAACCAAATAGTTGACACTTTAAACAAAAAATATGAATTCTCAACGGAAAATGTATTTTCAGTCATTTCAATTGTGAAAGATTTCAATTCAAATGAAAAACAGATGAATTCAACCAAAACAGATTATTTTTCAACTAAACACCAAAATAGTTGAATTTTCAAGAAATCAACTAAAAGTATAATAGTAGATTTTTCCATTATAGAAGGATAATAATATGTGTACTATATGTGTAAAATGCTATATATATATATATATATATATATATATATATATACATCATGTGTATACAACCATATTTATTTCTCACGGAGAAAAATGAGTCTGCTGAAGTTACAGGATTTCCAGTTAAAATAGGGACAGTATAGCTGTTCTGTAAAGCTTACAAAATTTTATGCTGAGTTTACTGAATTTTCAGTTATTTTACACGGATACTATCTGTAAAATTTTCAGACTTTTTCATTAGATTTTACAATTTAAAGGTACACAGAAAATATTGTAAATTTGTAAAATAACTGAAAATTCTGTCAACTTTGCAGAAGATTCAGTAATTTTTACAGGAAATCTATACTATCCCCATTTTAACTGAACATTCTGTGAGTTTGGCAGAAATTTGTCATGTGTGCTTATTCTTAGATAGATTATAGTGATGAAAAAATTTGAGTAAATAATTATTCATTAGAAATTTAAGTTTTTTAATAAAAATTATTTTTTCACTCAAATCGGAAAACAGGCGCGATTGATAATGCTAGTTAGTCAACGTAAATAATGTGAGGTGAACATGACTTAACGTGTAACATTTTTCATTTTGAAGACGGAACTCGTCTAGTGCCAAATTTTACAATATTACCGTCTTCTTATATCAATCAGGCTGAAAATATAAGAATTCCCCTAGTAATTAATGAAATTTCACTAATTTAGATATAGAGAGTAGATAACAAAATTTTTGCTTTTTATTATTATTATACCATTAAGCCATTTCCCTTTCGGGGTAGGCGTGACTTGCTCGGTTGGAAAATAGTAGTGTGTAGATGGGTATATAGAATAGATAATTACTGGTAATAAAAATTAGTAAATTAATGGTAATAGATATTTTCGATAGATCTAGAATTCTCGTGTTATTTATTTAAATGACACGTTCGTTCCACAGCACAGCTCCGACCCAGGTTGCTGATCAATCTCTCTAACGATCACCCCAAGTGAAGAGCCTCGCAAAATTGTTATGTGTAGTTCCCCACTTGGGCCCATTAGTATCCAAGGTCTTTGTTTCAGGCGTCATTCATTCTATTGTCACTCTGTTTACAAACTATTTGTCGCCACACTTTTCTGTCCTGGCATACTACTCTCGCTTCCTTCACGTCCATGCATTTTTTCATGCAAGCTCTTGTGTTTCTATGGCTTCTTATGTCTCTTCGGATTAGTGTCTCATTCAAAGATGCTGACCATTCTTTCGGCGGTCTACCTCTGCACTGTAAAAAAAGTATCATTTCAAGACTAGTTTTCGGTATTGAAACAGTCCTCCAAAAATATAGTCTCGGGTGGCTCTATTCTAATGCCACTTTATTTTGATGCCACTAAACGACGTTTTAGTACAACTTTTTTGGATCAAAACAGGACTGAAGTGAGAATCAAATTTCAATGACGTAACGTAGCACATGGGAACGTTAAACATGCGTGGACTGTCACTGAAATATAGCATATGGGTTATAAACAATGTTAGAAGTTTATAAATCCTGTTTTAAAATAATATGTTGATTAGCACTGTGAAATTATTGTTAGTTAAGAATAAGGAGACTAAGGAAAAGAAGTAAGCACTAAGAAGAATAAATAAACTGTAGAAGATGAAGTAAAGCACATGAAGAATCCTTAGTGGAAAATAATGTTTGTATTTGACGCAGAAAGTCTCCGATTTATCTTCCCCAAAACAAGAACATTTTTAAATTCTACACCGGAAAATTGTTTACAAAGTACCAGCTATTCTGTAAAATTACAGAAAAATAAAAAATAACAATTTGCTAATATTATTTTTACATGAGGCATGGAGAAAGCAGCAGGTTATGTGCAAGTGATTTTACACTGTCCGAGGTAATTTGCATATTATATTTCTGTAATTTATGTTAAAAGTGACTGATATATTTTGTCTAATCATTCTTAGAATTTCACATCCAATTTTTTTTTCAGTATTATAACACTTTCTGATTAGATCAGGTTATATGTATTTACAAGTGTCATGTGATTTATGCATGGAAGTATAAATTGAAGGGAATAAAGGTTTAACGATAGTAAAAACATTTTCTTAAGATTCCTGAGAGAACTTAAAATGACTTTTTATTTTGAAAAATTAAACTTAAAAGAATATTAAAAAAGATTTGAAAAGACATCCAAAATTATAAAAAAATAATTTGGAACATTTTAAGTGATTTTTTTAATTTCAAGGATTTAAAAATTTAAAAAATTTTAAATTTTCGAACAATTTTAAAACAAAATGTAGATTCTTCAACATTTTGAAATGAAGTTTTGAAACTGTTTAAGGATTTTGAGAGGATTCAAGTAATACAAAAATTTTCTTGAGATTCCTGGAAAAGTTTTAAATGACTTTTTATTTTAAAACATAATAATTTTAGGAGAATATTTAAAATAGATTTCAAAACAATTTTTCATTTATGAATAACAATTGAACAATTATGAATTTGTACGAATCTAAAATAAAAATAATTTTACTTCTAATTCAAAAATTGATCAGTTTAAAAAAATTTAATCTTTCCGTTTTTAATGTTTCTAACTTAAAATTGCTTAAAACGATATAATTTTGAAAATCTCTGAATTCGTTGTTTCATTTTTCAATTTAGATAATTGAGAATGGTAGCGTAGATTTACGTATTTTTTTGAGTCTTTGAATTGCACAAGAGTTTAACAATTATTTATATATTGAGTGTTGAAATTTAAAAAAATTAGACTTTAGGGTCCCTTAGGGTGAAAAATAAATAAATATTTTGATTTTACTTTTTATAAATAAAAATTCAGTTATTTTGTTCATAATTCATCATTTTAGTTGAAAAATCTTTTTTTCAAAATTCAACTATTTTGTTAGCATTTTTTTTTTAATTATTTTTTCAACTGAAAATTTAACTATTCCATGTTTGGTTGAACACTTATCTTCTAGAGGTGAAAATTCAACTACTCGGTTGAAAATTCATATACTTTATTAAAAATTATTCTTTTAAGGTAGAAAATTAATTTTTTTTGGTTCAAAATTAATTTTTTTTTTAAATTAATTTTTTACTAAAAATGTAACTATATCATGTTTATTTGAACATTAATCTTCTTCAGTTTAAAATTCAATTACATATATGTTTGAAAATTTCTGTATATTGTTGAAACTTTTGTGTGTCTTTTGTGGTAGAATATTAATCTTCTTGGTGACTAATTCACCTTTTTGATTGAAAATTGAACTATTAGCTGAAAATTCCATTACAAATTAAAATATTTGGTTAAAAATTCATATATTTTGTTGAAGATTATCCTTTCTTGGTAGAAAATTATTTTTTTGATTGAAAATTAATTTTTTCTTGGTTAAAAATTAGTGTTTTTATTGAAAGTCAATTTTTTAAACTAAAAATTTAACCTAATTTTTTGTCGAAACTTTTTTTTAAAAGACATTTAATCTTTTTGGTAGAAAATTAATTTGTTTGGTTGAAAATTCAATTATTCCGCCTTAAATATATTTTATTTGTTTAAAAATTCATTTTTTTTCTAAAAATTAAAATATTCTATTTTTTGTTGAAAATTGATCCTTTTTAACCAAATCTTCATCTATTTTGTTGAAAATTTGTCTTTTTTTGGTAAAAATTATTCTTCTTTGGTTTAAATTTCATCCTTTTGTTTGAAAATTAGTTTCTTTTTTATTGGAAATTAATTTTTTCAACTAAAAATTTAGCTATTCAATTTTTCGTCGATTTTTTTTTATAAACATTTAATCTGTTTGCAAGAAGATTTAACTATTTCATTGAAAATTTATTTTAATTGGTTATAAACATATTTCTCTAACTTAAAATTAAACCATTCTATTTTTTATTGAAAATTTATCTCTTTTTTTGATGAAAATATAACCTTTTCGGTTGAAATTTAACTATTTGGTTACAAATTTATTTTTTTGATTGAAAATGCAGAATTTTAGTTATAAGTTCATTTCTTTAGTTAAAAATTTAACACATTTGGTTGGGATTTTTATTTTAACATGAATTTTTTAAATTAAAAATGTAGTTATTTTTGCTACAAAGCTAATTATCTTCAGTTAACAATTCACTTATTTTGTTGAAAACTTGTCTTTTTAAGTCGAAAATCCAATAGTTTTTGTACAAAATGCATATTTTCGAGTTGTAAATTCAACTTATTTAAATAAATAATGTTTTTAGTTAAAAATAATAAGATGAGTCAATTATTTCTCAAATTTTAGCCAGTACTTCATTTCAATCAAGAAATATATTTTTTTTAATTAAACAAATGCTGTCAGAAAAATCGTTTCTTCAACTCGAAGAAGGAAAGCCATAATTATTAGACAGAAATATTGCTTTTTGTAAAAGGAACTTTCACTTTGAATTAGAAAAACAAAATTGAAGAAACAATTTTTTGAATTTAAACATAACTTTTCTCTGGAGAAATAAACTGTACCATTACAAAAATTAATTTTTGTGTTTTTTAATGTTTTCATATAACAAAACATATTCACATATATTCACAGTTCAAATAACGATTCCAGAAGTTTAATCGAAATTTAATAGAAATAAGTGTCTAAACCCTTTATTATTCTTCATAGTATTATTCTCTCAGAATAATGATAGATAAATGCAGTTTTTTTTCTAAAATTTTTGACTTTTGGTCCACTTTTCATTCAGGGTGAGGTAATAATCAATTCAAGTTAAGAAACATAATTGTTTGAATGATTCATTATTATTTTTAATAATATTCTTTTTGTATAATAATAGAAAGTTTAAGTTTTTTCTCAAGTTTTCAACTTTGTGTCTGCTTTTCATTTAAAGTTTTGTAAGAATTATTGAAATTCAATTCAAGTAATTTTTTTAAAAATTATTGATCTGAACTTGCTAACAATTTCTGAGTAATTTATGAACTGGACAGTTGTTTAATTGATAAACTATTAAAATAGGCGATGCGACTCGTTATTTTTTAAGGAATAAACTTTTTGATATACATATGAGTTGACTTTGGGCGAGATGACATTATTAAAATATTGTCCTTCGAAGAGATAGGTTCACTGATGAGGACCCCCACCTGGGTCGAAACGTCTGTTTGACTTGTGAACAAAATCTAGCATTTCTTATTTCTGAATCCCAAAGCCAACTACAACATCAACAAAGAAGAATCAATTAATCTTAAGGATCAATATAACCCCACGCATTAATAAATATTAATATTAACTTTAACCAAAAGACTTTGAGTAACTACTTCAAAATGAAAATTCACACTTAATATGATCCATACAGAAAATTCGAAAAATATTTCAAATAGCTGTTTTATTTCAGAAAAATTCATTCATAAAAAAGACATTATTTAAAAAACCATTCTCCCTATTCTTTGTTCCATTATTTTTTCATAAGTGAAAACCAAAACCAAAGTTCAAAATTTCAGAAAAAATTAGTTAACTTTCATTATTTAATACCTCACTTAGTAAAAAGTTAAGAAAAAGTAGAAAACTTAAGAAGAAGCCGCAACTATCTAGCATTAATAGAGGAGAAGATAGTTTTAAACAATAATAAGGTTGCGAAGTACAATAGACGTATTCACTATGGTTGTATTTATTTGTGCTCATTTTATGAGCATTTTGCTTCCTTATAGCTATCAAATAAATTTTCTTCCTCATAGAGGGAGGTTTTCCCTAACTAAAGAAAAAAATGGATACTTTCAATATTTTTCAAGCTTATGTTCTGTCTTTCTGGATATTTTATTTTCAGAAAATCAGAAGGCCCACCAAAATGTCAATTGATGTGTTCTGTAACAACAAACAACTCTTTATCCTGCGGTATAGTTTTATATTTCGAATTCGAACCTCATATAAACAATATAAATTTTCTTAAAAAATTCTGAGTAGCTATTGATTAATCAATAATGGTCTTCGAAAGTTCCTCAAAAGATCAATCCACGCTTCTCGAAGACGCGAATAATATTGCATCAAATGCAGTACTGTTATATTACCAATATAAAAAAAAATCTTTTTATAAACAAGGAAACTAATTTCATTGCAAAATTTAAAAACGATATTGGTAGGTTATGGTAGGTTATGAAAAGTTCTTACTTTTAGCGATCGATGCGTCTCGAAGACGCGAACAAATATATTATATACATTATAGTTGTTTTCTCATTACTGAAAAAGTTTTTCTCATATCAACAAGATGAACAACATATTTTTCCAATTTACAAATCGGTATTGATAGATCATAAGAGGTTATAGAAGGTTCATCAATAGGTCATTCGACGTGCATCAAAGACGCAAAAAAATATGTCAAATACAGTACTGCAGTATTCCTAATATGAACAAAGTTTTTCTCATATAAACAGAAGACACACATTTTGCTCAAACTTCATAAATCGGTATTGGGCGTTCATAAAAGGTTCACCAATAGGTCAATCGATGCGTCTCAAGGATGGGAACAAATACTCTACAGGTAATATTGTCGTATTCTAAATATAAAAAAAAAATTCTTATATGAACAGAATAAACAATTTCTTTTTCAATCCATAAATAGGTACTGGTGGGTCATAAAAGGTTTAACAATTGGTCAATCGATGTGTCTCAAGAGGGCGAATAAATACACTGAATATGATATTGTCGTATTTTGAACATCAAAAAACTTTCTCTTATATAAACAGAATAAACCATTTTTTGAAACTTCATAAATCGGTACTGGTAGGTCATTAAACTTTTAACAATAGGTCAATTCATGCGTCTTAGAGACGCGAACAAATACGCTAGATGTCGTATTGTTGTATTTTGATTATCAAAGAAGTTTTGCTTGTATAAACAAGGTAAAATTTTCCTTTCCAAATTTCTGATCGCAAGAAAAAACTACTTCTAAATGGTCGATCCACCTCAAAATCCTATCAGACCTGGATATCAATCGGAGCTACACTTCATCCAAATTTTGATGATCGCAGATCTTTTACTTTCCGAGATATGGTGAACAGAAAAAAGTTAGACACACACACATGGACATTTTTTTCAAATTTTATTTTCGAGCTCGTGGTGTCGAATTATATCAAAATTTGTCAAAAAGTATATTTGAAAATTTAAGCCATTACAAACCTTCTCCCTCTATGAGGAAGCAATTAATTAAATTCTAAGTTGAAATATTTATAAAAATAAAATATTTTTTTGTTAAAATAATCCAGATAACTTAAAAAAAATTATAATTATTTTTTCGCCCATTCTAGTTGTTTAAAAAAATCGTAATTTGACTTTTTTTTTGCAGTATCGCTGTCTGCCAATATATTCTTACTTTGTCGTTTTGCCTTCAACTTGGACTTCTTAGACGAAAAATTGTATTATATTTTATGGTTTTCTGAAGAGAAAAATGTTTATGTTATTATTATAAAAATCAGGGCACTTTAGCTATAGATCAAAAAGAAGGGGAATAGATAATGTCCGCAAGAAGTGTAGTTGAATCCTCAATCAAAACAGATCAATTTTCAAGCAAAAAGTTGCATTTTCATCCAAAAAAAAGAAGACAATTCCTACCAATGTAGTTGAATTTTTAATCAAAAAACATTTTTTTGGTCAACAAAAATTTTTTAACCAAATTGTTGAATTTTTTGAGCCAAAAAAAAAACATTTTTATAAAATGGTTGCGTTTTCAGTCCAAAAATATCAATATTCAACAAGAAAGTTGATTTTCAACCAGATCGTTGAATTTTTTCACCAAAGTGTTGAATTTTCAAGCCAAAAAGATGAACTCTCAACGAAAAATGTAGCTAGCTAATATTTAAATCAAAAAGGATTTCACATTTAAATCGAAAACAGTTGAATTCAACAACGACAAAACAAAATAATTTTCAACAAAATAGTTGAATAATCAAACAAAGTAGATTAATTTAAACCGTCCAGTTGCATTTTCAAAAAAAAAGACGAACTTTCTATGAAAAAAAAACTGAATTTTCAATAAAAGAATTAATCTTCAACTAAGAAAGATTTTGTAGTCAAGAAATAAAAATGCAACAAGACTGTTAATTTGGAAGCTAAATACATGAATTTTCTACAAATCAGTTTGATTTTCATCCCAAAAATATTAGTTTTCTATAAAAAAGTTCATTTTCAACCAAAGAGTTAATTTTTGTACCAAATTATTCAATTTTTAGGCCAAAAAGTTAAATTTTTAAAGAAAAAATGTAATAGTCGATATTCCAACCAAAAAAGATTGAAGTTCAAGGTCAAAAGCAGTGTAATTTAACTAAAAATTACAAATTTTCACAAAAAAGTTGAATTTTCAACCAAAAAAAAAGACAAGTTCTCAACCAAATAATTCAAATATTAACCGAAAAAGATGAATTGCAACCAAAATTAATTAGAGAATGAACTTTTAACCGAAAATAATTGTATTTTCTTATTGGGTTCTCATAATTCAGTTTCAGTTTAAGTGAAAGAACGAGAAAAAAGGGAAAACGTGCAAATTTAGCGAAAAAGAAAATATTTCAAGTATAAAATTCGCGAAATTGTAAAATTACCGAAAAGTTAAAATTGTCAAATTAAATTCCTGAAAGATAAAAATACTACTAAATTTGACAATTCCCGAATATAAACAATAAGAAAAATTGTTTCATAATAAATAAATTCAAAGTATGGTCATCAAATAAAAGTATTTTATTTTTATTAATTTATTATTTAAAAAATTTTTAATTGTTAAGTTTCCTGTGACTGGCCACAAAAATAATGTTGGTCAAATCCCTTCTCAGTTCAAATTCCTCGTGGGGCGGTAATGCACATGGGACGAGACTTCATTTTTTAAAAATATTTTCACAAAAAATAATTTCTTACCAAAAGCGTTTCTTGATATTTTTTATAATAAAAAATAAATTAAAGAATAATCGTTTAATTATAATGAAATTATTATTCAAACGGAAAATACTTGATGTACGCTCACCATATTTACATGAAAAAAAATTTTGACCTTAAAATTTATATTTTCATGTATTTGTAAGACTATATACGTAATTCGATTTTATTTTGTATTTCGCTCTTTGCGAGGAAAAACCGGCAAACAGCTTCCTTGCCGGTGCCGGTACTCCACTTTTATAATTAGGAAATTTCTCTGAGTTGACAATTTTACATTGTCGAATATTTTTCAACATCGAAAAAAAATCTGAAAAATTTTAAGGCATTTTTTTTACTTTGGAAAGTTTGCTTAAAATGTTAGGAATAATTTGAGTCAGTTTGAATGATACTCGTATTCAAGAGTTTTTGCATTTTTGAAGATATTACGAATATTTTAAAACTTTGAAAGATTTCCGAAAATTTATAAGATATTCTTGAATTTCTCGCTAACTTCTTGAAGTCTTAAGTATCTTTAAAACTAGTTCGAGTTTTTCATAATATCTGGTAAAATCTTGTAAAATAAAGAAAATTAATTGAAAATTTTCTAGATTCTTCGTCGTCACTTCTGAAATCATGAAAAAACGTTTTGAATTTTAGCAAGAATCTTGGGGAAATTATATTTATATAACTTGAAAAAAAACTGATAATGCTTATTTCCTTGTTCTCAGATCTCACAAATCAGAATATAAGTTTAGCTTGAATACCTGAGCTGAAAAAATGCGAACAAATAGATATTTTAAGGAAACTGTATTATCATTAGAAAATAACAGAAATGTTTAACGTCTTTTCAGACTAGATAGAGCTATGAATGAAAAGTTATTTGAAATAATTTTTTTCTGAAGCGGAGCGAAAAGAGAAAATCTTTTTTCGGAAAAAAATTATTTAAAATAATTTTACATTCATAGCTCTGTCTAGTCTGAAAAGACGTTAAACATTTCTGTTATTGTCTGATGATAATACAGATTCTTTTCAAAAATTGATTTGTAACATCTAGCATAATAATGCGTATATTTTCTGAAATAAAGTTTCTTCTCTTGATCTCTCTAGTAGCTTAATGGGAAAGCACCTGATCAGAAATCAGTAGTTCTGTGGTTCGTATCCCAGTGGAGCGAAAAGAAAAGATCTTTTTTCAGAAAAAAATTATTTAAAATAGATATTTATTCGAAATTTATATTTTGTGGTAAAAATTATTTTTCCTCTTAAATCGAAAAACTTGCGCGATTGATGACGCTAGTTAGCGTAAATAATGTGAGGTGAAATAGATTAATTGTGCAAGTAATTCTTGTTTTTCATTTTGAAGACGGAACTTGTAAAAAATGCTGAGCTGGCGAACGTTAGGCAGTGCGATCTAGGATCATGTGACTTAGTCTAATGACAAATTCCACAATATTGCCTGCTTCTTATTTCAATAAAGCTGAAAATTTGACACAATAACGTTCTTCTAATAAACTTCCCTGATTGCCACATTTTTCATTTCAATAACCTTATTCTAATGAAGCCCTAAATAAATTAATATAATGTCACCTATAAATGCACTATCGAATTTTAGAATAGAAATATTTCGACAAGTCGAATTTGTCATTTTCCATTAATATTTATAATTATAATAAATAACTATAAATGGTCTTAAAAATTTTCTTAATTCTTTTTCGACACATCTGAAATCTTCGAAAATCTTTTTGAATCATATCAAAAATCTCTGGGAAATTATATTTATAACTTGAAAAGATTAAGTTGTGATATTTATGATAGATTGAAGGTGTAAACAATTCATATTTTTCCATTTTGAAGACGGAACTCGCCCACTGACAAATTTAACCATATCGCCTTCTTCTTATTTCAACAAAGCTGAAAATTTGACACAGTCACGTTTTTTTATTAATCTTCCCTGTTTGCCACGTTTTTTATTTCGATAACCTTATCTCAATTAAGCCCTAAACGAATTAACATATTTTCACTCTAAAATTAGTAGTACTTTTCCACTATCGAATTTTGGAATATAAATATTTCGACAAATCGAATTTGTCATTTTCTACTAATATTTAGTACGATTGAAAAGAAAATTAATTTTTGTGTATTTCAATATTCTCATATGACAAAGCATATATCCAGGTACATTTACAGTTTAAACAACGATTTCAGAAAAACAGATTTTTATTTAGCTAACATTGGCCTTGCCAAGGCTTTAAATCGTGACAATTTCCTTATTTTTCCCCAACTCTTATCTTATAAATTGCTCTTGCGTCAACTAAATAAACATTTCACGTATGATAAGTAGTTAGTTCAAAAAGGCCACTTTTCAGATTCAGGTGAGGTACTTCTGGTTCATCTTTCCCAGGAAGCGGATATTGAACGACTTTTCGATCAAACATGATGTGGGCGATCTTCTGCTCGTTGGCTTTGTGCGCTTTTCAAGTAAGTGACCCACAATATTTTTTTAAATTATCAATTATCGAACTGAAAATTCAATTACATATATTCAATATTGAGTATCACCAATTTAAATCCACAAAATACAGAAAATCACTTAACCGATTCTGTTTCAATTTACACACCTCATTATTTATGTCTGCACATTAGTGGCCATCCAAGAATTACTTTACACATTTATTTCAAATTTTTTCCCTCACTATGTAAAAATTCGTAACAAAATAGTTTGGAACACCCACACCTATGTTACGTCATGTTTCCAAAATATTTCCATTAGAAAAATATTTATCAAACACTTAATTTTCTACATTTATTTTCACAATTAGGTATAGAATACAAATTAATTGTTATTTTTCAAATATTACCCCATAAATTTGTTTTAAAGGGTCCCAAAAAAGAAGAAAACCCATAAGAGAATAATTGTTTTTCAGAAGTTTTTGGGGATGATTACGATTTTTTGCGGTTTTTTTAATATAAATCTTTTCTAATACATAAAATATTACCTTATACTGATAATTAGCTGCTCAAATAATTTTTTCAAACAATTTATTATCGTTCTTAGCAATTTTCTTTCAAAATAGAGTAAGAAAGTCGTGGTTTTCCCGAATTTTTCCACTTATTTTCAACTTTTCAGTTAGATCGAAGCAATAATCAATTAAATTCAACAGAAATAATTATCTAAACATATTATTATTGTTTACAAGTATCTTCTTCTATAGTAATGCTAGATAGGTAAGGTTTTCTTCTGAAATTGGTGACTTTTTGTCCACTTCTTACTTAGCGAAGTAATAATTAATGCAAGTTAACAAACCTAATTGTTCAAAAAATTTATTATGATTTGTCACTATCTTCTTTCAGAGTAATGCTAGAAAAATGCGGGTTTTTCTAAAATTTTCAGCTTTCCTTTGGCTTCTTAGTCAGGAGCAAATAACATGTAATAACAAGAAGGCTCTCAATAACTACTTCAAGCAAAAATTACATTAAAAAAATCCATTAAAAATATATTCACAAAGAAAGAAAGAGATGGTGTAAAAAAAAGATTCTCTCTAATGTTCATTTAGTATTCGTTCATAATAATAAATCATCAATAATAAATATATATATATATAAATAATAAATTGTTTGAACAATTATGTTGAATAACTTGCACTAATCATTACCTCATTGAGTGAAAAGTTGACAAAAAGTGAAAAATATGAGGAAAAACCGCAACTATCTAGCATTACTATAAGAGAAGTTAGTTAAAAAAATCATAGTTTGTTTAAACAATAATGTGTGTTGAATTTCATCAATTTTTACCTTGCTCTAAGTGAAACGTAGACACAAAATTAAAGATTTCAGAAAAAACCGCAACATTCTAGCATTATTGAAAGATAATATTATTAAAAATAATAATGAATTGATTAAACAATTATTATTGTTACATAAATTCATGACTAACTCACGCTCATTTAAACGTGGACAAAAAGTGCAAAATTTGAGAAAAACTGCAACTTTCTAGCATTATTCTGTAAAAATATTGTTATAATTGATAATTATTATTCATAATAATATTTTTTTACAGTTATTTCTCAATTATGGGGGGTTATATTGGAAAAGTAATTATTTATTTGTGTTTTATAGTTAATTTTGAAGAAAGCTGTTGAGTTTCAACTCGATTTACCTAATATTGACGATTCTGAATAAACTTTACAAAAACGTCTTTTTTTCTCACGGGAAATACGTGTTAAACTTCATGGAGCTCAGGGAACCTCTCAATGTCTTTTTTGAAAGGAAAAAACGCAGTTATGTTTGTGTGGATTCGAAAAATTGGAAGCGAAATGCATGAAAATTCGAAAAAAAATTTCCAATGCAATTTTGGACCACCATGTTATACAACTTTCTAAAATCTTTGATCAAACCACCTAACCTTATATTTATTTAGAGGATCAAAGCACTTTACTAAAGCTTTTAGATATTTTCACATCCCGTTAAATTTGTCGTTGAATCTAGAAAAGAATATCACCAAATCTGAGGGTGTATTTACCAAATAGTGAGAGCGCGATAAACTTAAAAAATGTTGAATGATTTTGTGTGTAGTAGTGATTTTAAAAATGGTCAAAAAACTTTATTTTCATTGATATTTTTTTCTAAATATCCTAAAATCTTTTAAATTCTTGGAAATATTTGTAAAAACTTTGAAATATTTGAAAATCTTTCGAAATCTACGAAATCCTTTAAGATCCCTCAATTCTTGTGAATAAATTTTTCTAAATTTCCTTATAATATTAAAAACTCCTTCAAATCGCGTGAAACTAAATGAAATTTGATAATATTCTTTGAAATTCCCTAAAATTTTGTTAATCTCTTGAAATACCTTCGGAATCCTTTAAAAATTCTAAACATTTAAAATGATTTCCTAGAATTTTTTAACAAAAACAGCAGAAAGTTTTGCAAATTTTGCAATATTACAAAACTTTTTTAATTTTGCTGGGAAAAAAAATTCAGAAAAATTTTAATCATTTTCGGAAATCAAATAATAAACCACTTTTCTAAAGATTCATGAAATAATTTTTTATGATTTTTCATTTTGAAAAATTGAATTTTTCAGAGTAGTACTTTATTTTATGTATTATTTTAATAATAACCAAAATTTTCAATTTCGCTGAAAAAACCAGTTCTCGTCAGATCAATGAAGTTAAGCAGCGTTGGGCGCGGTTAGTACTTTGATGGGTGACCATTCGAGAATACTGCGTGCTGTTGGCACATCGTGGGTGTGGTGAGCCCATAGTTGTAGTTATTTATAACTACAAGAAAACTATCCACCTAGAAACACTACCCGAATCGGGTAGTGTCACGCCTACCCTGAAAGGGAAATGGCTTAATGGTATACAATGGTATACTATGTAAATATTAAAATGTCAAATATTTTATAATGTCGAAAAGAAATATGGAAGATTTCAGGGCATTTGTTGTAATTTTGTAAGGTTATTCAAATTTTTATAAATAATTGGAGTCAGTTTGAAAAATATTTAGGAATAAATTTACGAATATTTACAATATTTTTAAAGAGATTACACATTTTTTGAAACTTCGAAAGATTTGTGAATAATAAAATATTTTTAAATTTTTGCTAACTTCTAGAAGTCCTAAATATCTTTGATACTTACTCGAATTTTTCATTTTGGTAAAATCCTGTAAAATAGAAAAATTGTCTACAAAATTCTCTAAATTCTTTGTCGACAGGTCTGAAATCTTCAAAAATTTCTTTGAGTTACATCAAGAATTTTAGGAAAATTATATTTATTACTTGAAACAGGAAACTGATATTTAATCTCTTTTTCTTGGATGTCAGAATCTAATTTTAGCTTGAATACCAGTGCTGAAAATATTTAAACAAACAAATATTTATTACAAATGTTTATTTTGTAATAAAAATTATTTCTTTCATCCAAAGCGTACAACTTGCGCTATTGATGATGCTATAGTTAAGGTAAATAATGTAAGGTAAAATAGATTAAAATTGTAAACAATTCATGTTTTTCCATTTTGAAGACGGAACTTATAAATATGCTTCGTAGTGCGATCTAGAATCATGTGATTTCGTCTATTGACAAATTTCTTAATATTACTTTCTTCTTATCTCAATAAAGCTGAGAATTTGAAACAGTCACGTTCTTTTATTAAACTTTTCCCTTTGCCACGTTTTTCATTTCAATAAAATTATTTTAATTAAGCCTTAGATAAATTAATATATTTTCACTTATATTTTAATCTACAATTGTTTATATAGATTAGATAATTTGTCGTCAAATATCTAGAAAGGTCGACCACCAAATATAAATGTGTATTTTGTAAATAGTGCAAAGCGCGATAAACTTAAAAAATATTGAATGATTTTTTTGTTATCAGTAATTTTAAAAATGGTGAAAAATTCTGTTTCTATTAATATTTTTTCAAATACCCTAAAATATTTCAAATTCTTAAAAATAATTTTAATATCTCTTCAAACCTTTCGAAGACCTCAATTTCCATGAATAAATTCTTTGCATTTTGTCAAAATATTATAAAATCTCTGAAAATCCCGTGAAAGTAAATGAAATTCGATGATATTCCTTAAAATTCCTTGACATTTTTTTAATTTCTTAAAATATTTCCAATCTTTTTCAATCTCTTGAAATTTTGTTAAGCTCCTGATAATTCCTTGAAATCTTTTAAAATACCCTAAAATATTTAAAATCTCTTCAAATTCTTGAAATCTACTGACATACACTGAAATATATTAAAATTTTTTTCAATTTTTCAAATCCCTAAATTTTGGTGAATAAATTCTGATATTTCATTGAAATATTACCAAATATCCTGATATCACGTAAAAATTTATAAAGTCTAATGATATTCCTTGAAATCCCTTGAAATATTCGAAATTCTATAAAATCCTTTGAAATCCTGAAAAATCAGTTGAAATAGCTTTTTAGGATCCTTTAAAATTCTTTAAAATTACTGAAATCCACGAAAAACTGATAATACCCCGTAAAATCGGTTGAAATTTCTTAAAACTCCTTTGAACTTTTTTTAAGTCTTGAAAATCTTTTGAAATTTTCTGAAAATTTTTCAAATTTTCTTAAGATTTTCAAATTATTTAAAATCTTTTAAGTTTCCTTAAATCTTTAGAAATAACTTAAAATATTTGAAAAAATCTCTTTAAATTTATTGAAGTGAAATGAAATCTGATTGAAATTACATTAAATTTTTTTAATCTCTTGAAACTTTCCTGAAATCCTTTAAAATAGCCTAACAAATTGCTAATCCTTTTCAATCTTTTGAAATACCTTAAAAAATTTTAAAGCTCCTGAAAATTCCTTGGAATCTTTTAAAATACCCTAAAATCTTTCAACTCAGCTGAAATCTCTTCAAATTTATGAAATCCATTGAAATTCCTTGGAATATTTGAAAATCTTTGAAATGCTCTGATGCCCCTCACTTTTTGTGAATACATTTTTTTGAATTCCATCAAAATATTACGAAATCGCATAAAATTACAACAAATCTGATAATATTTCTTAAAATATTTAAAATTCTATTAAATCTTTTGAGATCCTAATAAATTGATTAAAACACCTTATTCAGTGCCTTTAAAATCCTTAAAAATTACTGAAAACCTCGAAAATCTGATAAAATGCAATGTATTGCGCTGAAATTTCTTTGAAATATTTGGAAATCCTCTTAAATTCCTTGGAATCTTTTTAATTATCTTAGCTTCGTCCGATAACCTTCAGGTAGCGGGAAACTAAAAAAGGTGTGAAAAAACTTCGTGTTTGTGGATATTTTTTTACAAAATGTTGGGAACAAAATAAAAACACAAATCTACCGATATGAAGTCTTTATAACCTTATAACAATATTTTATCGTGAAATCTCTAAGATTAAAGTTATATGCTACAATGTCCTGTAACCCGTGTGGAAATGCAAATGGGGGGCTGGTCGGGTACCCGACCAGTTGGCCCCACTTTAAGTCGGGGGCTAGTCGGGACAACTGGTCGGGTACCCGACCAGTTCGTCACGGTGAATTAGTCGGGGGCTGGTCGGATGACCCGACTTATCCCAGTCGGGGTCTAGTCGGGTACTACCCACGTGAGAACACACCACTGGCGCAGTACCACTATTGCTATCCTCTAAAGATATAACAAAAAAGGTATTTAAAAAATAAATAATAATTGACTGCGAGTATTCTGTCTATGAATGTTAATTGCCCTGCTTAGAATGAATACATATATTACATTTTTAAACATTATATTACAAATAAAATTTCTAACGATACGGGGTTTCGAACCTACATCTACACCTGAATCTGTCGCCTAGCAGTCGGTAGTCTTAACCATTGCGCTAAACCTACGAGTTGAAACTCGATGAAAAAGCCATCTTCATAAGGTACAGCTCAAAAAAGTAATAACAACAATTTTTTAAATCTTTTTTCTAATTAATTTTTTTATTATTATACGACATCATAATATAGACGTAAAATAAATAATCTGTTAACAGGAATATGAATAAAATAATTTTTAAATAAATAATTTAAATCGATTACAATTTTTCTTCGTGTAATATTTTGTTTTTTCGCGTTTTAGACTATTTTAAAACTTTTGATATAAAGACATAAAATGTCATTTTTAATGAGCATTTAAAATTTGTATCCACGGAACTTAGAAATTTTATCGCGTATTGCGACAATTATTTTAATACACAAATTTTTTTAAACTTTCCTATAATGTTTTGCTTTTTAGGCGTTTTAGACTATTTTACGACGACTAAGAATTAAATCAAATGTAATTTTTTCTGAAGATTTACAATTTATCTTAAAGATGGAACTTAGGTTTTTTTTCCTTAAAAAAAAAAAAACAGAAAAAAAATTGTTTTCGCGATATTTGTATTTATAGTTTTTCGAAATTTTAGAACACAGGAACAGTCTTAAACTCTCGTTGAATTGATATTAAAAATGTTACATTAAAAGAAGAATAGCCCGATCAGAGCCCGACTAGAACCCGCCTAGGAATTTTGACATAAAAATAGCCTACACAGAGGATTAAGATTTTTTGAAATAGCTCGACTAGTCCCCGACCAGCCCCCGACTAGAAATGTACACCAAAAAGAACCCCACTAGCCCCCGACTAGTGCCCGACTTTTAATAGGGCCAAGTGGGGCTATTTCTACACGGGAAGGTTGATTTAAAAAAAATATTATATGAATATGAATATAAAAATATTATATGAGCTGTTACATAATAATGGATGGCCCCCCAAAAGAAATTTGACTACCAATTTTTTATAATATTTTGGAAATAATTTCTCCCCTTATTTTCAAAAAAAAAAAAATAGCTTAGACTCCAATATTTCAAGAATATCTAAAATAACACGAATGAATTTTCTCTAAGTTAAAAAAAAAAAGACGATGAGGTAGACCTTTAGATTTTTATTAGTTTAGGGTGGAGCTCCTTACTTGATTTTCTATAACCATACATGTATATATATATACATATATATATATATATATATATATATATATTTTTTTTTTTTTTGACATTGAATGTATTACAAATTAATCAGTGAAATTCAAAATAAAAATAACTTTACAGATAGTCTTCGCAGATATGTTAGAGGAATCTATTTCAGAATCAAAAGACCAATCAGATCGTAAACTTACTGAAGTCGATAGTAAACCATGGAATTATGTTAATGTAAGTAGACAACAATAATTGTTGATTCATGAATATTTGTTTAATCAAAAAAGTTTTAAAAAAACTTTATAGTTTTGTTTTTCTTTCTCACTAGGCTGCAGCTAAAACTGTAAAGAAGAAAGAAATACGCGAGGACCAAATAGCAAACAAATGTGCGACATTAAGTGAAAAACGACCCGCAAACAGTTATCAAGAAAAACGCACGCAATGTAGCCAGTGTTATCTTAAAGTCAAAAAGACTGAAGATCTCAAGGTACTTGAAAAAATATTATTTATAATCTATTTCAAACACAATATCGACGCCTGGGAGAAATAAGGTGTTCGTTCTGAATCCCCTTGCAGAAGTTGATGGTTCAGAGTTTGTTCGAAACAGGGTTTCATTCATCGAAGTATTTTATTCTTGATATTTTGTAGTGGTAACACTGGCGCAGGGTTTCGAAATTTCCAAAAAGTAAAGTTTCCCTTTTTTATTAAAATGAGTTTTCTGCAAATCTATAAAGTTATGTCAGATTTCATTTTTCCGCGATTTAATTAAACGAACGATATGTAAATAGCGATTCAATTCCTGATTAAGTTAATTCTAAAATAATATGAATCGAGATGAATCTTGTCGAATTTCCTTTCTGTATTAATGAAATTCTTAGTTTATTCTAAGCACAAATAGTATATGTTGATGGCACAGTTTGTTAATTTCAAATTCAAAATTCGATTCACTTCTGAAATTTATTATATTTTACCGTCTAATATTTTATTTTTTACTTAAAATCTTTCTCTAAGAAATAGGTGTGTCACGAAAATCTCGAAAGCATCGTTGTCACTTTTGCTCAAAGCCGATTAGGTAATTTGAAAATCTCGAAGGAATGTTGCTAAATTCACACACATAATTAACAATTGAGTTTCAGTTGAAGGGCAGTGATGAAGAATGTCACATTTGTAGGCATAATAAAACTGACAAAAATTTCAGATTTATTCATATGCAAAATTTTATTATTACATTTTCAGTTCAAATTCTTATTTTTCAATCAAGAACAAGGGAATCTCGAACAAAATAGTTAAATTTTTAATCACACTGATGAATCTTTGATAAAAAATATGAATTCTCTACAAAAAGTGTAATAGATGATATTTCCACACAAAAATATTTCAATTTTCAATAAAAAAAAACTGTTAAATTAGGAAAAAATACGAATTTTCAATCAAGGAAGATTACGTCAGAAAGACGAATTTAAGGAAGAAAAGTTGAATTTACAACCCGAAAATATGCATTTCCTACCAAAATAATTGAATTTTTAACGGAAAAAGATCAATTTTCTAGCAAAAATTGAAAAGCTACATTTTTTGTAAAAAAAATTAATTTTCAACAACAACAAAACAATTTTTAGCAAAATTTGTTCAATTTTCAACCAAAAAAATAAACTTTTAATTAAAATGGTGCATCCTCAATCATGAAAATTAATTTTTAATCAAGTAGTTGAATTTCCAACCCAGAAGAGGAATTTTCTAACCAAAAAAGACAAATTTTCAACAAAATAGATGAATTTTCAACTAAAAAAAAAAAAAAACAAGTTAATTATCAGCAAAAAATAGATTAGGTTAATTTTAAGTTGAAGAGATAAGTTTTTAACCACATAAAATAATTTTTCAACGAGATAGTTAAATTTTCAACGAAAGAAATAAAATTTCAACCAAAAAGATTGATTTTCCACCAAAAAAAGAATAATTTTTAACAAAATACATGAATTTTCAGTCAAATATTTTAATTTTTTAAAGAATTTTCAACCTAATAGTTGAATTTTCAACTAAAATATATAAATTTCCAGCAAAAAATAGAATAGTCTAATTTTCAGTTAGAGAAATGAGTGGTTAAGCAAATAAAATAGATTTTCAACGAAATAGTTGAATTTTCAACCAAAAAGGTTAATTTGTTACCAAGAAAAGAAAAATTTTCAACAAAATAGATGAATTTTTAACTACGAAAGATAAATTTCTAACAGAATTAGAATAGTTTATTAATTTTTACTTAAAAAATAAATTTTCAATTGAAATACTAATTTTCAATCAAATAAATAGATTTTCAACCAAAAAGGTTAATTTTCTTCAAAAAAAGAATATTTTTTAATGAAATACATGAATTTTCAACGAAATATTTTAATTTTTGGTGGAACTATCAACCAAAAAGGTGAATCAGTCACCAAGAAGATTGTTATTTTACCACAAAAGACAAAGTTTCAACAAAATATAGAAACTTACAAACAAATAATGGAATTTTCAACTAAAGATGATTTATGTTGAAACAAACATAATATTGTTAAATTTTCAGTGAAAAGAACTAATTTTCAATTTTAAAAAAACCTAATTTCAACTGAAGAAGCTTGATGTTCAACCAGACATGAAATAGATAAAGTTTCATTAAAAATAATAATTAAAGGAAAATGTTAACAAAATGTTAAATTTTGAACAAAAAAAGGTTTTCCAGTCGCTATTCACGATTACCGAAAATCTTAAAAAAATCAGTTATATTAGAAGAAAAATCCTGGGACCAAAGTGAAATTTACAGGATGATTCGAGTATTTTTCCATTTTTCTTTCTAAGAGGTGTTCATCTTGAAATATATAGAAATCCTCTAAAGTGTAAAGTTGTGAACTAAAATTTCTCATATTATAGAATATGTAAACAGGAGCTCAAATTTAAAATAGAATTAGTAAAAATTAACCGTTTGTGCTTAATTTCATCATGGACATGAATGACACATTTTTCTTACTCTTGAACTTTAAAAATAAAATTTTGATATAAAAACTAAATAATTTAACACATTTGTGTGACGAATATTTGCAGAAAATGAGATAAATAGCGCCTGATAGTAAATTCGAATCAAATTCAAAAATACGAATTTAATTCTACCTTGATGAACAAATAAAATACTTTGAAAATGTATTTTTTATGTTTTTGAAACAAACAAATATATTAAAGTACGATGCCCGATTGATACTATCATTATTATTAAATTATATAAGATTTTCTGTAAAATTCATAACAAATTGTTTTGAAAAAAAAACGAGTTTTTTTCTAAAGAAGGGGTAATTAGTGCGCGCGTAGCACGCACAGTGTTCTAGTAAACTAAAAATTACATTGATTTCAAAAAAACTTTTGACAAAATTAATCCTGATTCATATTATTTTGGAATTAACTTTATCGTGAATTTAAATCTCTGTTCATCGCTCGATATAATTGAATCGGAAAAATTAAATGTGACGTTTTTAGATTCCCAGAAAACGTATTTTAATAAAAAAGGGAAACTTTACTCTTGAAAAAGTTCGATCTCCTGGGTCAGTTGTGTGACTATAAAATTTCAAGAATAAAATACTTAGCCGAACGAACGCCTTTTCCGAACATACTCTGAACCAACCCCTTGTTCAAGCAGATTTGGAAAGAACACAAAATATCGCAAAATCGCTAAATAGTAATTGTTGAATGTTTTTTTTTTCATTTTGTTTTGGAAAATTTAACTTTATTAATTCTTGAATATTTCTATCGATACTTGATATACCTTAAAAGAAGGTCTTCAACATTCTATTGCGTCTGAAAAAAATTCTCAAATGTATAGGAATGGCGAGCGTTCAATAAATATTCAAAAGATCAATAATTGGGTTAATTTATACTCGAAAATTTAATGTAAATATAAAAAAAATATTTTGTTTTGTTTAAAGACTGCTAAAAACTGCTGTAAAAAACAAATTGACGCATTGGACAAAGAAGCAAATGCACAGATTGCTATAGCTAAGAAATGCATTGCAGACATAACTAAAAAATGTAATAAATCTGCAACCGACTGCCGTAAAGTGGCAACAGAGATAGACGACGCTTTACAGGTGTTGGACGATGCTAGTGCTGAAAATGCCAAAACTGCAGAATATAACTAAAGTAACAAGACCAAAAAGGTATGAAGTTCAACTGTATAACTGTACAACTTGTAGTGAAATCAATAAAAATCTGAAGAATTAAATTAGTGAAATTGTCCATCTTTTCAATCTCCACCTGTTCAAAAATTTGCCCTGTTGCGTCAACTACGTCGACTGCCGTTTTTTAAGTATATGTAAAATAATAACCGATCGTTATTTATCATTTTATATTATTATCAATACATTGTGAAGAATTCACGTTTCTTCTAGAAATTCCGCATAATTTATTGCGTACATTTACTTATGCTATTCATAATTTAAAATGGAAGATGCTTGAAAAAAAGGAATTATTATAATTAAACTCGTCTAAGCGTGAAAATATATTCCAAAATTTGAGAAATTTTCCAATATTTTTCTCGGTTCTTATCAGGTAATCTTTGCAAAAATCATTGATTTTCATTGGAAAAAAATGTCATTGATAAATAATCATCGTTCACCAAAAACCTATAATCCTAAGTAAAAAGTATGTGGGACAATAATTGTTTTGCACGCCTAGCACAACCCAGAACAACTTTTAGATTTTTGAAATTCGCATTTGAAAAATTTTGGATTCAAAAAATTATTTTGCGGAAAAAACTAGATCTTTACCAAAAAATATGGACCTAAATAAGTTTAAAAGAGTATAAGAAAATAATTGCTTTGCACGCCTCGCACAACCCAGCACAACTTTCAGATTTTCGCAAATGACCTTTTTTACATTTTTGTTTGTTATGTCTCAAAAAATACTTTTTGTGAATTTTGGTTCAAATTTTGACTTTTTCAAAAAATCCTCTACAAAACAATAGAGCACAAACCTGGCACTAAATAGTTTTTTTTATTCTAGCTCAAATTTTGATTTTTTTCGAACAAATTTTTACGGCACAATAGAGCAAAAACCTAACACAATTCAGCACAACATTTGTCTTTTTGAAAAAAAATGGTAGGGCCAACTTCTTGGACATGTCTAAAAGATATTTAGGAATTTTATAAGTTTTAAAAGGATTGAAAAAATTCACCAATCTGTTCGAATTTTCTCGATAAATCTAGAAAAATTGAAACTTTTTATTTTGTATTAAAAATTCATCTCTTTTTATAGAAGTTTCATTTGTTTTTATTAAAATTTCAATTACAATCTTTTTGAACTTTCTCGAGAAACCTTGAAAAACAAAGAAACTTAAATAATAAATATTTAATCGAAACTTTTATTTTCTATTTAAAATTATGTTTCCCTTCAAATTATAATTTGCAAATTTTTTTCTTGACAGAGAAATCTTTTTTGGTTGAAAATTCGTTTTTTCTAAATGCAACTCTTGTTTATTTAGAATAAAAATATTTTAAGTTATAATATCAACATTTTTTTGTTGTTGACAATTCACATTTTTTGTTGAAAATTCAACTTCTTAAGTTTAAAGATAATTGTTTTTGATAGAGAATTAATCATCTTGGTAGAAAATTCATGTTTTTGGTTAGAAATTAACTTTTTTTTGAAAATTTAGATTTTAGTGTTAGAAAAGTAAACTTTTTTGTAGAAGATTCGTCTCTTTTTGGAAATATTTAATCCTTTTTGGTGAAAAATACAGCTGGTTAATAATAACACATTTTAGGTGAGGACTGATCTTGAAAATTTGTCTTTTTTTATCAATTCAACTGTTTTTGGTTAAAAATTAAAATATTTTTGGATTGAAATATCATCTATTACATTTTCCGTTAGAAATTCATCTTTTTTGTTTTAAAATTGAACTGGAAGATTTTAAGCGATTTCCTTGATATTTTTAAGATTTTTAATAATTATAAGAAAACTTTGAATTATTTCAAAAGATATTTCGAAATTTTAGAAGTTTTGAAACGATTCAAAAACAAATTAAAATTTGAAAAGATGTAGACAAATTTTAAACGGAATGGAAATTTGAATTGTTTTTTCATTTTGAATAATTAATTTTGAGAAAATATTCAAAGAGATTTTAAAATCTTTCAAATGATTTCCTAAAATTTCGGAAAAGAATCTAGAATAATTTTTCTGAAAAATCCCGAATTTTTTCATTTATTTTCAGCTTTTTGATTCGAGTTTCAACTCGATTGACCTAATATTGACGATTCTGAATAAAATTTACGAAGACGTCTTTTTTTATTATGGGAAATATGTGTTAAACTTCATGGGGCTAGCGGAACTCTAAATATCATTTTTTTTAAAAGCATTTATGTTGTTTTTTTTTTTATTCGGAAATATCTGGGGGCGATATACATGAATGTTCGAAAAAAATTTGGACCACCCTACTGATGAAGCTAGTTAATAAAAATCCAGAGCACAGTCTTTTTATACGTTTTTAAATTTCAACTTCGTATTTAATATTTCTTATTTAATTATCGAATGAACAGATTTCTCTCTAGGAATTTTTTGTCTTAATCGTTTATATATTATATATTTTATGTCACTGAAAAAAATATTATCATTTCGTATGAGAAACTATGTCAGCATGTGCTCACACTTTGTACAATCCCACGTGAAAAAATTCTACGGAAAGCGTTCTACGAAAATTCCATGTGGAAATTCCATGTGGAAATTCCATGTGGAAATTCCA
>CAKNYM010052089.1:428706-442236 GCA_932195095.1 Andricus curvator
GACACCTGGTGCATTGGTTCAATCTCATGTCTTCGAGGAACCTACTCCAGGGACCCTAAAGTACTCTAAAAAACCAGACTTCCCCGGAGAAGATGTGTTTTTGACACCTGGTGCATTGGTTAAATCTCGTGTCTTCGAGGAACCTACTCAAGGGTGTGATGTTCGGAGTTCATCACCGGAAGTCAAACCTAATCCAAAATTAGTTCGTAGAAATGTTTGTAGAATTTCCACATGGAATTTCCACATGGAATTTCCACATGGAATTTCCAGATGGAATTTCCACATGGAATTTCCGTAGAACGCTTTCCGTAGAATTTTTTCACGTGGGATGACTCTTTGAGAACAGATTTCTGTTGATCTAACTTTATCTCTGCCGAAGTTATACCATTAAACTTCATTCTATTATAAGATGACCTTGAAACAAAAGTTAATTTTTGATCAAGAAAAATGAAAGTTCAACCGAACGGTTGAATTGACAAGAAAAATTAATTTTTAACTTTAAATTTGAACTTTAAGGCAACAGAGAGGAATTTTCAAACCAAATAGTTGAACAGCAAGCCAAGTAGTTGAATTTGCAACTTACATAGATGAATTTTCAACCAAATGGTGGAATCTTCAATCAAAAAAGATTATACTTCCACCAAAAAAACTTGCATTTTCAACTAAATAGTTGAATTTCTAAGCCAAAAGACGAATTTCCTACAAGAGAATTGAATTTTTGACCTTAAAATTTGAATTTTCAACAAAAAGATGAATTTTTAACGAGAAATGTAATTGCTGACATTTTGTATGTATACCATTAAGCCATTTCCCTTTCAGGGTAGGCGTGACACTACCCGATTCGAGTAGTGTTTCTAGGTTAGTTTCTTGTAGTAAATAACTACAAGTGTGGGCTCACCACACCCACGATGTGCCAACAGCACTCAGTTTTCTCGAATGGTCACCCATCCAAGTACTAACCGCGCCCAACGCTGCTTAACTTCAGTGATCTGACGAGAACTGGTTTTTTCAGCGTGGTATGGCTGTTGGCCATTAATTTGAAAAAAAAGAATTTTCAATAGAATAGTTAAATTTTCAACCAAAGAGTTAATTTTTGTACAAGATAATCAAATTTTCGACCAAATAGTTCAATTTTTAACCAAACACTTGAATTTTTTATCTACGAGGATGAACTTTCAAACAAATAGCTGAATTTCCAAAAACCATAATTAATTTTCAAATTAAATTTGAACTTTAAACGAAAAAAAGGCGAATTTTCAAAGAAAAAAGTTCAACTGTTAACCAAATAGTTGCATTTTCAACTTACAAAGATGAATTTTCAAACAAATGGTCGAGATTTTAATAAAAAAATATTAAACTTCCACCAGAAAGAGTTTAATTTCCAATCAAATAGTTGAATTTTTAAGCTAAAAGGTTGAATTTTTAGGAAGGCAGTTAAATTATTTACCTGAAGATTAGACTTTTCAACAAATCAATTGTGTATATCAAATTGTGTATACACATATAATATACACATAATATACATATCAATCGGAGGTAGACTTCATCCAAATTTCATGATCGTAGCTCTTTTACTTTTCGAGATATGGTGAACAGAAAAAAGTAACACACACACTCATACACACACGGACATTTTTTTTAAATTTTATTTTAGAGCTCCTGGGGTCGAATTATATCAAAATATGTCAAAAAAGTATATTTGAAAATTTAAGTCATTACAAACCTCCCTCTATGAGGAAGCAATTAATTAAATTCTAATTTGAAATATTTTTAAACATAAAATAATTTTTTGGTTAAAATGATGCAAAGAACTTAAAAAAATGGTAATTATTTTTGCACTTATTCAAGTTGTTTGCAAAAATCGAAATTTGACGTTTTGTTTTGCAGTATTGCTGTCTGGCAATATATTTTTTGTCGTTTTGCTTTCCACTTGGACTTATTAGACGCAAAATTTTATTATATTTCATGGTATTATAAACAGGAAAATGTTTATGTTATTATTACAAAAATCAGGGCACTTTAACTATAGATCAAAAAGGGGGGAAATAGATAATGTCCGCAGGTAGTCTAGTTGAATCCTCAATCAAAACAGATTTATTTTCAAGCGAAAAGTTGCATTTTCATCTAAAAAAGGAGGAAATTCCTACCAACGTAGTTAAATTTTTAACCAAAAAGCATTGTTTGGTCAAAAAAAAATTAGTTAACCAAATCGTTGAATTTTTTACCAAGTTGTGGAATTTTCAAACCAAAAAGATGAACTCTCAACGAAAAATGTAGATAGCTGATATTTGAACCAAAAAGGATTTCACTTTTTAAATCAAAAACAGTTGAATTCAACAACGATAAAAAAGAAGAATTTTTAACAAAATAGTTGAATACTCAGAGAAAATAGTTTAATTTAAACCGACCCGTTGCATTTTTAAACAAAAATGACGAAATTTTGATGAAAAAAATGAACGATGAAAAGAGTTAATTTTCAACTAAGAAAGATTTTTCAGTCAAGAAATAAAAATGCAAGTAGACTGTTAATTTGGAAGGTGAACACACGAATTTTGTACAAAACAGTTGAATTGTCATCCCGAAAATATTAGTTTTCTACAAAAAAGTTAATTTTCAACCAAAGAGTTAAATTTGTTACCAAATTATTCAATTCTTAAGCCAAAGAAGTAAAAATTTTAAAGAAAAATCTAATAGTCCATATTTCAACCAAAAAAGCTTAAAGTTTGATATCAAAAGCAGCGTAATTTAACTAAAAATTACAAATTTTGAAACAAAAGTTGAATTTTTAACCAAAAAAACAGACAAGTTCTTAACCAAATAATTCAGATATTAACCGAAGAAGATGAATTGTTAACCAAAAGTATAATAGTAGACTTTGCAACCAAAATTAATTAGAGAATGAACTTTTAACCAAAAATAGTTGAATTTTCTTATTGGGTTCTAATAATTCAGTTCCAATCTGAGTGGAAGAACAAAAAAAGATGGAGAAAACTGCAAAATTTAGCGAAAAAGAAAATATTTGAAGTATAAAATTCGCGAAATTATAAAATTACCGACAAGATAAAATTCTCAAATTAAAAGTCTCCTAAAAGTTAAAAAAATTACCGGATTTAAAAATTCCCAAATATAAACAATAAGAAAAATTGTTTTATAATAAATAAATACGATGTATGGTCATCAAATAAAAGTATCTTATTTTTATTAATTTTTTATCTAAAAATTTTTTAATTGTTAAGTTTCCTGTGACTAGCCATATAATTAATTTTGGTCAAATCCCTTCTCGGTTCAAATGCCTCGTGGGGGCGGGAATGCACATGGGACAAGACTTCATTTTTTTAAAATATTTTCGCAAAAAATAATTTCTTACCAAAAGCGTTTCTTGATATTTTTTATTTCTCAGAATCTATTCAATCAAATAATAAAATGGAGAATTTTTTATCCTAATAATGAGCAATTCTCGTAATTTAAACAAATAATCGTTTATGTATAACGAAATTACTATTCATACGGAAAATAGTTGGTCTACGCTCATCGTATTTCCATGAAAAAAAACGATAACAGATTATTTTTCTTTTTAAAAACATGATTTTATATCAGTTTTGACGTTCAAAATGATATTTTCAGATATTTGCATGACTATATACGTAATTCAATTTTATTTTGTATTTCGCTGTTTGCGAAAAACAGCCGGCAAACAGCTTGCTTACCGGTGCCGGTACTCCACCTTTATAATTAGGAAATTTCTCTGAGTTGACAATTTTAGATTGTCGAGTATTTTATAACGTCGAAAACCAATCTGAAAGATTTTAAGGCATTTTTTTCAATTTGGAAAGTTTGTTTAAAATGTAAGGAATAATTCGAGTCAGTTTGAATGATATTTAAGAGTTTTTGCATTTTTGAAGATATTACAAATATTTTAAAACTTTGAAAGATTTCAGAAAATTTATAAAACATTTTTGAATTTCTCGCCAACTTCTTAAAGTCCTGTGTATCTTTGAAACTAGTTCGAATTTTTTATAAAATTTGGTAAAATCTTGTAAAATAAAGGAAATTTCTTCAAAATTTTCTAGATTCTTTCTCGATTTCTCGACACATCAGAAGTCATCAAAAACTTTTCGAATTTTATCATGAATCTTTGGAAAATTATATTTATAACTCAGAATATAAGTTAAGCTTGAATACCTGAGTTGAAAAAATGCGAACAAATAGAAATTTATTCGAAATTTATATTTTGTGGTAAAAATTATTTTTCCTCTTAAATCGAAAAACTTGCGCGATTGATGACGCTAGTTAGAGTAAATAATGTGCGGTGAAATAGATTAATTGTACATGTAATTCTTGTTATTCATTTTGAAGACGAAATTTGTAAATATGCTGTGTTGGCGGAGATTACGCAGTGGGATCTAGGATCATGTGACTTAGTCTAATGACAAATTTCACAATATTGCCTTCTTCTTATTTCAATAAAGCTGAAAATTTGACACAATCGCGTTCTTCTAATAAACTTTCCTGATTGCCACATTTTTCATTTCAATAACCTTATTCTAATTAAGCCCCAAATAAATTAATATGTCACCTATAAATCCACTATCGAATTTTAGAATAGAAATATTTCGACAAGTCGAATTTATCATTTTCTATCAATATTATAATTATAATTAATAATGATGAATGGTCTTAAAAATTTTCCACATTCTTTTTCGACACATCTGAAATGTTCAAAAATCTTTTTGAATTATATCAATAATCTTTGGAAAATTATATTTATAACTTGAAAAGAAAAGTGGTGATATTATATTTATTTGACATCTTTATTTTGTAATAAAAAATATTTTGTCACTCAAATATAAAATCTTGCGCCATTGATGATGCTTCTTAAAGTAAATAATGTAAGGTAAAATAGATTCAAATCGTAAACAATTCATGTTTTTGAATTTTGAAGACGGAACTCGTCTGTTGACAAATTTCATATCGCCTTCTTCTTATTTCAATGAAGCTACAAGTTTGACACAGTCACGTTCTTTTATTAATCTTCCCTGTTCGCCACGTTTTTTTATTTCGATAACCTCATCTCAATTAAGTCCTGAATAAATTAACATATTTGCACTCTGAAATTAGTAGTGCTTTTCCACTATCGAAATTGGAATATAAATATTTCGACAAATCGTTTTTGTCATTTTCTACTAATATTGAGTAGCTCAGTTTCCTCTAATTCAGTTAGTAGAATGTTACTAGGAATTAATGAAATTTTAATAATTTGGATTTAGATAAAAGTAAATAAAATTTTTTTTATGTAAACGAATGGTATATACAAAATCGTTTCATTGATTCGAAGAAGGAAAAACGTAATTACTGAAAAAAAATCTTGCTTCTTTCAAATAAACTCACACTTTGAATTATGAAATCAAAGTTGAAGAACCCATTTCTTAAATTTAAACATAAATTTTCTCTAAGAGAATAAACTGTACGATTAAAAAGAAAATTAATTTCGTTGTTTTTCAATATTGTCATATGAAAAAGCATATATCCAGGTACGTTTACAGTTTAAACAACCATTTCAGAAAAACAGATTTTTATTTATCTAACATTGACTTTGCCAAGGCTTTAAATCGTGATAATTTCCTCATTTTTCGCCAAATCTTCTCTTATAAATTGCTCTTGCGTCAACTAAATAAACATTTCACGTATGATAAGTAGTTGGTGTAAAAAGGCCACTTTTCAGATTCAGGTGAAATACTTCTGGTTCACCTTTGCTAAGAATTAGATATTAAAAGACTTATTCATCAATCATGATGTGGGCGATCTTCTGCTCGTTGGCTTTCTGTGCTTTTCAAGTAAGTAACCCACCATTTTTTTTTTAAATGATCAATTATCGAACTGAAAATCCATTGAACTATATTCAACATTGAGTATCCCCAATTTAAATTCACAAAATACAGAAAATCACTTAACCGATGAATTACGTTACACATTTACTCCAAATTTTTTCCCTCACTATGTATAAATTTGTAACAAAGTAGTTTGAAACACCCCCACCTATGTTACGTAACGTTTCCAAAATATTTTCATTGCAAAAATATTTATCAAACACTTAATTTTTTACATTTCTATTCACAATTAGGTATAGAATACAAATTAATCATTATTTTTTAAATATTATCCCCATAAATCTGTTTTATAGGGTCCCAAAGAAGAAAAAAACCCATAAGGTAAAAATTGTGTTTCACGAGTTTTTGGCGATGATTATGATTTTTTGCGGTTCTTTGAATACAAATCTTTTCGAATACATGAAATATTACCTCATACAGATAATTAGCTGCTCAAATAATTTTTTCAAACAATTTATTATTGTTCTTAGCAATTTTCTCTTAAAATAGAGTTAGAAAGTCGTGGTTTTTCCCGATTTTTTCGACTTATTTGCAACTTGTATAATAAGTGTGATGAGTATTATAAATATAATGAGTATAAGATATAATTATCTAAACATATTATTATTGTTTACAAGTATCTTCTTCTATAGTAATGCTAGATAGGTACGGTTTTCTTCTAAAATTGGTAACTTTTTGTCCACTTTTTACTTAGAGAGATAATAATTAATGCAAGTTGACAAACCTAATTGTTTAAACAATTTATTATGGCTTCTCACTATCTTCTTTCAGAGTAATGCTAGAAAAGTGTGGGTTTTCTTAAATTTTCAGCTTTCCTTTGGCTTTTTAGTCAGGAGCAAATAATATGTAATAATATTAATATAAACAAAAAGGCTCTCAATAACTTCTTGGAGCCTAATTTACATTTAAAGAATCCATATGAAAAATTTGAAGAATATTTCGAATATCTGTTTTATTTCAGAAAAATATATTCACAAAGAAAGAAAGATATGGTGTAAAAACTGATTCTCTCTCATGTTTATTTAGTGTTCGTTCATACCTCAAAAACCAAAACAAAGTTAAAATTTTCAACAAAAAATCCACAACTTTCTAGCAATTATCTAATAGAAGATATGAATAATCAATAATAAATTTTTCAAACAATTATGTTTAATAACATGCACTAATCGTTACCTCATTGAGTGAAAAGTTGTCAAAAAGTGAAAAATATCAGAAAAACCGCAACTATCTAGCATTACTATAAGAGAAGATAGTTATAAAAAATAATACTTTGTTTAAACAATAATGTGTGTTAACCTCTCAATGTCTTTTTTCGAAAGAAAAAAATGCAGTAATGTTTGTGTGGATTCGAAAAATTGGAAGCGAAATGCATTAAAATACGAGAAAAAAATTCCAATGCATTTTTGGACCACCATGTTATACAAATTTCTCAAATCTTTGATCAAACAACCTAACCTTATATTTATTCAGAGGATCAAAGCACTTTACTAAAGTTTTTAGATATTTTTACATCCCGTTAAATTTGTCGTTGAATCTAGAAAAGAAGATCACCAAATCTAAGAGCGTATTTACCAAATAGTGAGAGCGCGATAAATTTGAAAAATGTTGAATGATTTTGTGGGTAGTGGTAATTTTGAAAATGGTGAAAAAACTTTATTTTCCTAAAATCTTTCAAATTCTTGAAAATATTTGGAAAAACTTTGAAATATTTGAAAATCTCTTGAAATCCTTTAAAATCCCTCAATTCATGTGAATAAATTCTTCAAAATTTCGTTATAATGTTATAAAATTCCTTGAAATCCCGTGAAACTAAATGAAATTTGATAATATTCCTTGAAATTCCCTGAAATTTTTTTAATCTCTTGAAATACCGTTGGAATTCTTAAAAATTTCTAAACATTTAAAATGATTTCCTAAAATGTTATAAAAAAAAACAGTAGAAAGTTTTGCAAATTTTGCAAGATTACAAATTTTTTTAATTTTGCTGGAAAAATAATACAGGAAAATGTAAATCACTTTCGAAAATCAAATAATAAACCAATTTTCTTAAGATTCATCGAATAATTATCTATGATTTTTCATTTTAAAAAATTAAATTTTGTAGAGAAGTTGCAAAGATTTAAAAATATTTAAAAACAAAGGGATGACTGAAATATAAAAAAAAATTTCGGCATCAAAAAATAGTTTGAGCAATAAATAAAAAATATGGTCATCGAATAGAAGTACTTTGTTTTATTTATTATTATATTATATTATCACTATCTAGATTTTTGAAGATTTCAAAATTAAATGTAGCAGCTTTTTAAGGATTTTGAAAGCTTTGAAGATAATAAATTAATTTTCTTAAGATTCCTGGAAAAATTTATTGTGATTTTTTATTTTTAAAAATTAAATTTTAAAGAGAAGTTGAAAAGATTTCAAAATGTGTGAAAAAATAGGATGATTAAAAAAGCCCGAAAAACAATTCTACACTGTGAAATTCTCAAAAAAGAATATATTCGAAATAGAAAATTCCAGAAATTATAAAATTGTCGAAAATTAAAAATTCCCAAATTAAGAAATTCCTGACAGTTTCAAAAATTACCGCCGAATATAAACAATTAAAAAATTATTTAAATAATGAATAAAAAATTTGGACATGGAATAAAAGTACTTGATTTCATTTAGTATATTATTATTTAACAATTTTTTAATTTTACAGTGTCAATTTAACAATATCGAATATTTTATAATGTGGAAAAGAAATCTGGAAGATTTTAGGGCAATTTTTTTCATTTCGTAAGATTATTCCAAATTTTAGAAATAATTGAAGTCAGTTTAAAAGATATTAAGGAATAAATTCAGGAATATTTAGGATATTTTTAAAGAGATTACAAATATTTTGAAACATTGAAAGATTTGTCAAAAATAAAATATTTTTAAATTTTTTGCTAACTTGTAGAAGTCCTAAATATCTTTGAAACTGACTCGAATTTTTCATTTTGGTAAAATCCTGTAAAATAGAAAAATTTTCTAATTTCTTTGTCGACAGATCTGAAATCTTCAAAAATTTCTTTGAGTTACATCATGAATCTTAGGAAAATTGTATTTATTACTTGAAAAAGGAAATTGATATTTAATCCCTTTTTCTTAGCCGTTGAATATAGTTTTAATTTAATTCCAGTGCTGAAAATATTTAAACAAATAAATATTTATTAGAAATTTTTATTTTGTGATAAAAATTACTTTTTTCACACAAAGCCTACAACTTGCGCGATTGATGATGCTATAGTTGAGGTAAATATTGCAAGATGAAACAGATTAAAAGTGTAAATAATTCATGTTTTTTTTTTGTTGGAAACGCAATTTGTAAATATGCTGCGTAGTGCGATATAGGATCATGTGACTTAGTTTATTGACAAATTTCACAATATTCCTTCTTCTTATACCAATAACACTGAGAATTTGAAACAATCATTTTCTTTTATTAAACTTTCCTCTTTGTCACTTTTCATTTCAATAGAATTATTTTAATTAAGCCCTAAATAATTAATATATTTTAGTTTAGTAGGGTAGAGCGGTTACTTTGACGCATTTTATTTAAATTAGTAGCTCATATTTTCAATTCATTAATACTGATTAAGCATTTTTCTAATAAATAATAATGCATAATAAGTGCTAATGAAATTTACTATAAAACGAGATCAGACAATCTTTTCAAATTTTTGATCAAATCACCTAACCTTATATTTTTAACTACACAATTGTTTAGAAAATCAAAGTACTTCTCAGAAGGGTTAAGATATTTTTACTTCCCAAATAGTTTATCGTCAAGTATGTAGAAAAGTAGATCACCAAATCTAAGGGAGTATTTAGTAAATAGTGCAAAACGCGATAAACTTGAAAAATGTTGAATGATTTTTTGGGTGGCAGTAATTTCAGAAATGGTGAAAAATTATAATTTTCTCGATATTTTTTTAAATACCCTAAAATCTTTTAAATTCTTACAAATCCTTGCAAATACTTTGAATCATATTAATATCTCTTCAAAACTTTCAAAGGTATCAATTTTCATGAATAAATTCTTTGAAATTCCAAATGAAATTGCAAATGAAATTTGGTGATATTTCTTGCAATTCCTTGATATTTTTTAATCTCATTAAAAATCCTTGAATGTCTTTAGACTGCTTAAAAATATTTCCAATCCTTTGTAATCCCTCGAAATGTTTTTAAGCTCTTGAGAATTCTTTGAAATCTTTTAGAATACCCTAAAATCTTTAAAATCCTCTAAAATTTCTTCAAATTCTTGAAATCTACTGACATTCATTGGAATATTTTGAAATCTTTTTCAATCTTTAAAATCCCTTAATTTTTGTAAATAAATTCTTTGAGATTTTATTGAAATATTTCAAAATATCCTGATATCATGTAACATTTCATAAAGTCTAATGATATTCCTTGAAATATTTGAAATTCAATGAAATCCTAGAAAATTAGTCTAAATATCTTTAAATACCTTTAAATAACTTAAAATATTTGAGAATCTCTTCAAATTTAGTGAAGTTAAATGAAATCTGATCATTTTACTTGAAATTGCATGAAATTTTTTCAATCTCTTGAAACTTCCCTGAAATCCTTTAAAATAGCCTAAAAAATTGTCAATCCTTTGAAGTCTTTTGAAATACCTTGACATTTTTTATAGCTCCTGAAAATTCCTTGGAATCTTTTGAAAATACCCTAAAATATTTCAACTTCTCAGAAATCTCTTCAACTTTATGAAATCTATTGAAATTCCTTGGAATATTTGAAAATCTTTGAAATGCGGTAATACCGTCCTCACTTTTTGTGAATACATTTTTCTTTAATTTCAATTAAAATATTACGAAATCACGTGAAATTACATCAAATTTGATATTTTTTTTAACCTTATTGAGAGCCTTTAAAATCCTTAAAAATTACTCGAAAATCTGATAAAATGCAGTGTGTTGCGTTGAAATTTCTTTGAACTATTTTGAAATCCTCTTCAATTCCTTGGAGTCTTTTTAAATATCTTAGCTTCGCCTCATTACTTTAAAAATGTGGAATGATCTTTCAGGTAGCAGGAAATTGAAAAATTGTGAAAAAACTTCGTTTTTGTGGATATTTTTTCACAGAATGATGGGAACAAAATCAAAACACAAATCTACCGATATGAAGTCTTTATAACCTTATTACAATATTTTATGGTGAAATTTCTAAGATTAAAGTTATATGCTATAATTTTGGATAGATTCATGTCCTTTAAGGTTGATTTTTCAAAAATATTATATGAGAGTATTGATTCAACCCCCCCCCCCCCCTCCCCCTTCCCACTGACAAAGCTCATGAAATTTTCTCGATCCCTTCTCCCCCAAAAAGGCTGTTACATAATAATGGATGGCCCCTTAAAAGAAATTTAACTGCCAAGTTTTTATAATATTTTGGAAATAATTTTTCCCTATATTTGCAAAGCAAAAAAAAAAATAGCTTAAACTTCAATATTCCAAGAATATCTAAAATAGCACAATCACTTTACAGATAGTCTTCGCAGATAAGTCAGACGAATATATTTTAGAATCAAGTGACCAATCAGAGCGTAAACTTTCTGAAGTCGATAACAAACCAAACAAATATGTTAATGTAAGTAGACAACAGTCATTGTTGATAATAAAAAAAGATGTTAAAAAAATGTTATAGTTTTCTTTTTCTTTCTCACTACCCTAGTAGAAATGTCCGTGGTATGCCGGAATTCACCACCGGCAGAGTACTGATTCGGTACTGACAGCCAGTACTGACCTCCGGAATCCTGCCAGTACTGGCAGAACGTTGGTCTGAAGACCGAATCAGTACCAGTTCGGTGGTAAATAAAAATTCTTATTTGTTAAAGAAATTCTTAAAAATGCTACTAGAATGTTTTCGAAGGATGAAAAATATCAAATCGTGGACAAGATTTTTTTTTCACTCAAAAATTGAAGTCCCTACATAAAAAAGCATGTTAAGAGTTCTAGAAAATCAAACTCTAAAAATAAAAATGATTAAAATGTTCTATATATATATATATAATTTATGGTAAAATATTTTTTAATCCCACTTTCTAAAGATCAAATCAACGCGCGTCAACATAAGAGACCCGTGCGGAAAATGTCTTTTTTAGCCTTATTTGAAAAAAGGCTCGCACCAGGCCCTGATAAGGTTGCCTGATTTAAAAATGTATATAACGGCCCTGATCAGGTCCAAATAAGGCCCGGATAGGCTAGCCTTATTTTTAATTAAGGCAATCTGATAAAAGGCCGTATTTACGACCCTGATCAGGTAAGAATAAGGCCCGGATAGATTGCCCTTTTTATTCAGTAACGCAGTTTATTGAAACTTTTCATAATAATGATAATGATTAATAGTCGCTTTCGTAAAAAAAGGAGAAAAACATTAATTCATGTTGATTTTTTTTCATCTAGTATATTAGATTTTTTTACAATAGTTTAACAATAATCTACGGTGCTCAGCTACGTAAAATGCTTGAAATAATAATATTGCAATTTCATCGCATTATTAATCACTATAAATAATAATTAATCAAATTCTGATATCGTAAATTATTTATTATGTATTATGTTGAACAATAATTTTTATTCTAGCTTTAATAAATAAGTTTGTATATTCATATATCTAACTCTCATAATGGTATGAACGATAAACCACGATTCATGGATAAAAGATTTGACATAAAAAGATTTGATTTAAAATTTGAAGATTTGAATCTTACCGCCTTGGGCAAAAGTTCGGCTGTGGTGCGCCAGGGCGCGCAACGATTTGCCTCTCTCGCAGTCAAAACGGCGCGCCGAGTGTTTAAGACAGGAGTCGAGGCGTCGAAAATCATACTTACTTGGCATAAATGCTACCATGATCAACAAGATGGTTACTGCAGGGCGAGGCTCTTCTATTGCACTATGGTCGAGCTGACCCTTGCTGCTGCGAGATATCCGAATGTGGATATCTCGGACGTATAATTTTTGTTAGTCGCGACTGTGTACGCGGGCTGTACGGATACGGTAATGATATTGAGACTTCACATTATATCCCATTTAACTCCCTGATTATTCCTACGATATCCCTGGGACAATACAGAACGTAATTAGAATCAAATGGGATATCGCGCAATATTCTATTGCTATAAGGAGCTATTTATATGCCAGTAGTGTGCCAGTAGTGTGCCAGTACTGATAGTCAGTACTGAGTCAGTACTGGACAAGCTCCGAAAATCAGTACTGGACAGCGTTACAAGCCAGTACTGGCCCAGCACTGGCCCAGTACTGGGAGTCAGTACTGCCAGACCGGCAGTCAGTACTGGGTCAGTACTGCGCCGTTCGTACATTTCTACTAGGGTAGGATGCAGCTTATACTGTACAGAAGAAAGAAATACGCTGGGACCAAATAGTAAACAAATGTACGATATTAAATGATAAACGACCAGCACACAGTTATCTAGACGCACGCGAACAATGTAGCCAGTGCTATCTTAAAGTCAAAAACACTAAAGATCTTAAGGTACTTGAAAAAATATTATTTATAATCTATTTCAAACACAATATCGACGCCTGGGCGAAATAAGGTGTTCGTTCCGAATCTCCTTGCAGAAGTTGATGGT
>CAKNYM010052090.1:0-40172 GCA_932195095.1 Andricus curvator
GCTGATAAGTATCTCCATATACTTGCTCCCAGAAGACTTGAATCTCTCCTTGATTAGGCGGATTTTTAACGGCACGTGACGTTTTATTGAACAGCCGGGAAGGATGAGTAGAAAAGGTGGAGTTTTCCTCGCCGTTCAAGGCGCTGTTTCGCTGTTGAAAGAGATCAGTGTGATTTCCCTGCAAGAAACGTAAAATTCAAAAGTATTGTTTCGCATTCACGATTTGTTTCCGTGAAGTCTGTTATGTGTCAGTTTCGCATTGGAGGTTAGCCGAAAACGTTTAAATGCGATACTTCTTATATAACATTAAATTCCTGAATGCGTTTGAATACGAAAGATAAAAATTTTTGCACGCAATGCTTTTTAATGCGAGACTTCACATTCGTTTCAATGCTTTCTAATGCGACCGAATGAGAGAAAATTTTGAGAGCGAAATGAAAACTTTTTAAATCGAGAGTTCGCATTACTTTGAATCCTTTTGAAAGCGAAAGAATGAGACACATTTTTTGAGCGAGGTAAAAACTTTTCAAAGCGAAAGTTCGCATATGTTTAAATACTTTTGAATGCGATAGAATGAGACGAAATTTTTTTATCGAGTGAAAACTTTTTAATGCGAGAGTTCGTACTGGTTTGAATACTTTTCAATACGAATTAATGATGGAAATATTTCGTTTGAGTGAAAACTTTTTAATACGAAAGTTCGCATTAGTTTTAATGATTTTAAATGCGATCGAATGAGAAGAATGTTGTGCGTGAATTGAAAACTTTTTAATGCGAAATGTCGCATTGGTTTAAATTTTGCAAATTTCAAAAGTTATTGGAATACTTTTGAATGCGTAACCGCGGATCAAAATTGTATTCAATATTTTATAAAGTGTTTATTTATTAATATTTATATATTTATTTTACATTATTTTAAAAAAGTTTTACAATAAACAGGAACCGCTTGATTACTTTTATACTTTTAAATGCGAAAAATCCACAACTGCCATCTCGCATTCGGCGTCTTGAAGTTTAATGCGAACCAATACTTTGTAATGCGAATCATCGACACTGCCGTTTCGCATTTAGCGTGATTAGAGTTCCTCTAGGGAGAGTTGTGTCACGTTACCCCCTCCACTAGCCGACGCGAAACCGGAATCGAAAATACGTAGTGAAGCGCGAAACATTTAAAGTATTCTAGATGTCTCACTCAGCAAAACTTTAATCTAAAAGCCAAAAACAAAAGCAGAGAAGAAGCAAAACTTTAAGAAAAGGTTATGTGTCATATATTTTCATGAAGTGTTTGTTATGAAAATACACTTTTTCAATGAAAAAACAATAGTGTCGTGTTGCATTCTCTACAGCCGTAATAGTTCTGGCCAAGGATTTTACTTAAGACAAGTCCCAAACGATCCTAAGCTTAAGCAATTATGAATGGAGAGTATTAATCGAGATTATTGGACGGCCATACCACGCTGAAAAACCCAGTTCTCGTCAGATCACTGAAGTTAAGCAGCGTTGGACGCGGTTAGTACTTGGATGGGTGACCATTCAAGAATACTGACATGAGTGCTGTTGGCACATCGTGGGTGTGGTGAGCCCACACTTGTAGTTATTTATAACTACAAGAAAAACCTAGAAACACTACCCGAATCGGGTAGTGTCACGCCTACCCTGAAAGGGAAATGGTTTAATGGTATATATTGGATACCTCACTCGAAATCAGCTGCTTGTGAGGTAAGATTTTAATTTTCAATAAATAATGTAATAAAAGTCGGAAATGCACCTTCTTTTTTCACGATTGCAGGTACATTTTGACTTTAACATGTGGGAAACTATTATCTTCTATTCAATCAGTGTCTGAACATTAAATTTGACTTGAAAGTCGCGCCAATTTCAAAACATCCGATTCCGCTTTCGCGGCACCAATCAGAAGCGGAGTAAGCGGTGACACAACTCTCCCTAGAGGAACTCTAAGCGTGATGAAGTGTAATGCGAACCAGTACAAACTAATACTTTTAACATCTTTTTTTCGGAACAGAAAACAGAATTGAATCGCATTCAAAATATCAATCCATTTTAATACTTTTCAATACGACGTTTTTTGCAGGGTTGCTTTCCTTAAGTTTCGAGCAAGTGCCCTAACTTTTGGAGTGAATTTTTTATTTGATGTTATGTAGCTAATCACGCACGATAAAAAAATTTGGAAATTCTTGTGTCAAAATCACAAAAACCGTATAGGCCGTAATAAAGACTACTAACTTGTCCACTGTGAAAATATCGATAAAAAATTTCCAAAAAATTTGAATTTTTTTTTCAAAATCACAAAAACCGTATAGGCCGTAATAAAAACTACCAACTTGTCTATTGTGAAAAAAACGATGAAAAAATTTCTGAGAAAAAATGTTTAAGTTTTTTTTCAAAATAACGAAAACCGTATAGGCCGTAATAAAAACGACTAACCTGTCCACTGTGAAAATATCGATAAAAAAATTTCAGAGGAAAAATTTTGAAATTTGATTTTCAAAATCACAAAAACCGTATAGGTCGTAATAAAAACTACTAACTTGTCCACTGAAAATATATATGAAAAAATTGCTGAGAAAAAATTTTGGAGTTTTTTTTCAAAATCAGGAAAACCGTATAGGCTGCAATAAAAACTACTAACGTGTCCAATGTGAAAATATCGATAAAAAATTTCCGAGAAAAAATGTTGACATTTTTTTTCAAAATCACAAAAACCGTTAGGTACTTGTCCACTGTGGAAATAACGATAAAAAATTCTCCAGAAAAAATATTTGGACATTTTTTTTCAAAATCTCAAAAACCATATGCGCCGTAAAAAAACTACTAACTTATCCACTGTGAAAATATCGATGAAAAAATTTCTAAGAAAATTTTTTAAATTTTTTTGTTCAAAATCACAAAAATCGTATAGCCCGTGATAAAAGCTGCTATTTGTCCACTGTGAAAATATCGATGAAAAAATTTCAGAGAAAAAATTCTGAAATTGTTTTGTGAAAATCACAAATGAGACCTTAATCCGAAAAGACATAAGAAGCCATAGAAACAGGAGAGCTTGGATGAAAAAATGCATGGGCGTGAAGGAAGCTAGAGAAGTATGCCAGGACAGAAAAGTGTGGCGACAAATAGTTTATAAAGAGAATGTGAGTAGAGTGAATGACGCCTGAAACAAAAGACCTTGGATACTAATGGGCCCGAGTGGGGCACCTCACATAACAACCTGGTGAAGCTCTTCACTTAGGGGTGATCGCTAGAGAGATTGATCAGCAACCTGGGTCGGAGCAGTGTTGCAGGAACGTGTTATTTAAAAAAATAACACGAAAATTCTAGATCAATCTAAAAAATCTATACCTCCTTCCCAATACTACTATTTTCCAACCGAGCGAGTCACACCTACCCCGAAAGGGAAATGGCTTAATGGTATAATAAACATAAACCGTATATCCCGTAATACAAACTACTAACTTGACCACTATAAAAATGTCGATAAAAAAGTTTCCGAGAAAAAATTCTGATTTTTTTTTTAATCACAAGAACCGTATAGGTCGTAATAAAAACTACTAACTTGACTACTGTGAAAATATCGATTAACAAATATCTTAATATTTTTTTGGGACCCTATAAAACGGACTTATGGGGGTAATATTCGAGATGATATTCAAAAAGTAATTATTCATTTGAATTCTATAGCTAATTTTAACGAGAAATGTTGAGTTTCAACTCGATTTACCTAATATTGACGATTTGGAATAAAGTTTACAAAAACGTCTTTTTTACTATGAGAAATACGTGTTGAACTTCATGGGGCTTGCGGAACCTCAAAACATAATTTTTTTTAAACGCATTTTTTGTGGATTCGATCAATTTGGGGGCGATGTGCATGTAAATTCGGGAGAAAAAATTTTGACAACCCTAATGTTTCTTTTATATATTAAAAAATAAGAGCTCAAAAAAATACAAATGTTTAAAATTAAAACAAGGATTTATTTATTAACATAAAGGATATAAAGAACCTACAAAAACCTATGCAATCTCGCAGGAGAGGAAATCAGCACAAGATGTTTTCCAGGTATAATAAATATACTCTATTACTTTGATCAATAATAATTTTACAGTCACATTCTTACACTTTATCTCAGATTATTCTTCAGCTCATTCAACAACATAGATCCAATAACCATTTTTTCACAATTCACGCATACCTCCAAGTGCTCGTCATCTAAAACTTTTATTGTCACCAACACTAGTGACTTGGATGCTAAAGTATGGGCTGCAAATCTGTAAAATAAATAAGCAATTAAAAACAGAATTTTAAATTCAAATCCACCAATTATGAATAAATTATACAAGGTCTGTCCGGAAAGTACCCGACGCTGTGCTCTAATTTTGTATCTATAGTTGTGTTATTCTCAAAAACAGGTATTTACCATTTAGGGGAGACCTCTGTGCGTCGCATTTGAGGATGACGGGATGCACCGAATAAAGAATGTGCATTAAATTTTGCCAAAAAACTGGCAATTCGTGTTCGGGAAGTGTGTGGTGATGAGTCTACGATTGATGCTCAAATTAAAGAGTGATTTAGGTGAGGGGCTAACAACTCGTTAAGTCAGGTGTACACCTTCGCTGAAGTCACTTGAATTCACATTAAGTCACTGAAATCACTTCAAGTCAGAGTACACTCCATCAGTCGAGTTGTGAACCCCTCGGATTTAGGCGATTTAAAAGTGGTCATACTTCACTGGAAAGTGACTAAAAGGCCCGCAACGGCTAAAACACCTCAAGATTTGGAAACAGGAAGGTTTTTTGCACCATGAATACGCTCAAAAAAGGTCAGACGGTAAACAAACACTATTACTAAGAAGTTCTGAAGCGATTACGTGACGCAGTAAGAAGGAAACGGCCTGATTTTTGGAAAAGCGGCGACTGGGTCCTTCAACACGACAACGCACCTGCCCATTTATCGCACCTTATTCAGCAATTTCTGGTGAAACACGGAATTACACAACTTCTACAGTTCCCAAACAGTCCACATCTGGATTTCTGTGATTTGTGGCTGTTTCCCAAATTCAAGTATCCTCTAAAAGGAAAACGAATTCAAGACGTAAACGAAATAAAACAGAATGCGACGAAGCAGTTATTAGCTATTCCGAAATTTGAGTTTAAGGTGTGCTTCTGAAAGTGGGAGCATCTCTGGAAGAAGGTTATGGCTTCCAACGGGGAGTAATTTGAAGGGGATATCATCGCCATTGATCATATTTAACTCTTACTAATGATACTTTCCGGACAGATCTCGTAAATAAATAACGAAATATGTAAGTCGACTTCTAACCTAATAATATCATCCTCGCAGGAGATAACAGCCAGATTCGCAGCTTCGAAGATTTTCTGAGAGAGCGTTTTCCTATTTCCTGAAAAATTGACTTTCGTCGAATGCTCATTCATTCCCTTCAACTTGTCCTTCTCGGAGATGAAAGCGGTTTCAGGTAATAGCACGGATCTCAATATTTCTCCAATTGGTGCTTTTATACTGACAGAACATGAGAGAGTCTCCTCGTTTCTTGTGAAGTCAATATTAAAAGAAGCAGGTTGTGTTGAGTCATTAAAATTCACACCCAACGTTGCCAACGAAGTTGAGTTTGGTTGAATAGTAGGAATAGCAGTAAAATCATGAACGAGCATTCCTGATGACAAATTCTGAAAAAAAAGATTGATTTAGAAAACGTTTTGTTCTGAAGTGAAAATATTACCATAACAGGGCTCGAATCGACTCGAAGGCTTAAAAAACGTCGCATTAGTCCGAGGGATTAATCACTCTTGCAATCAAAATTGTTCAAAGATTCTAAATCTTGTTCACAAAATTCTTTGCAAATCTAATGATTTTTGAATAAAAATTTAAATTTCCCACAAAAAAACCTTAACAGAGTCCGAAATTGTTCAAATTTGTAAATTCTATTATTTAAAAAAAATCATTGGATTTAAATATAAATATTGTGTTTGAAAATACCAATTTCAGGTGAAACACCAACATAACCTAAATTTGTTAAAAAATTGTAAATATTCTTTTAAATTTAATAATTATTTATTAAAAATACGAATAATTTCTGATGAAAGATACCAATATAACATAACAGAAAATGGTTTAGAATTTTAAACTTTCTTTGAAATCTAATGATTTTTGTTTAAAATCACCAATTTCACGTGAAAAACGTTAATGCAACCTAAAACTATTCAAAAATAGTTCATCTTATTTGAAATATATATTGAAAACCGCTAGCTTAACCTACAATTGTACAAAATTTCTTTAACATTTTTGAAATCTAAAAATTTTTTACTTGAAATACCGTCTTCTGGTGTAAATTGCCAACATAACGGAAAAATGGTTGAAAAGTTGTGAATCTTCTTTGAAATCTAATTTTTATTAAATTAAAAATTTCAATTTACGACAAAAAACACTAACGCAATCTAAAATTGTTACAAGATACTAAATCTGGTTCAAATTATAATGATTTTTGTTTGAATATATCAATTTTTTATTGAAAACTCCAACGTAAAATATGATTTTTTTTAAATGTCAATTTCTGGTAAAAACGCTAATAAAAGCCAAAAACTTAAAGCGTATTAAAAAGCACAAATGTTTCTTAATTCGCATAAGGTTTCCTAAGATTTCTCTTATTGAACGGGATGTTAGTAAATTTAATTTAAAAAATTTCAAATTTAAGATATAAAGCAACTTTAAGCAATGAAAAACCAATCAGGTTTTCAATAACAATGATTTCGAGATTTTCGAGATATTTCGTTACAGCACTTTATTTTTAGACAGATACTAATTTTATATTTTGATTTAAAAATTACCTTATTTCCAACTCGTATATCATTAATAGGCTCCTTGCTATCATTTGTAAAAGACAACTCGATGCTAACCATGACAGAACTAACTAAATGCTGTGATCGAGTAAACCTATACTCAACTTTCAAGCCATGGCCATTAATTTTATTCAACAACTCGAACTTTTTCAGTGGAATGTACGAAGCTGATACTTCTCTAATTTCGTTTGAGGTAATTGGATTTATCGGAGTTAGGAAGCCTCCCAGGCTTGGTGTCATTATTGGTGTTATTGGTATCACTGTGTACAAAAATACAAATGTAGATTGATTGATTTATTCAAAATTAATAAAAAAGCTAGTAAAGCGAAAAAAGTAAATTATATTTACCATCGTCCAAGTCCAAAAGCAAATCAAGATTACTTTTCGGTTTCTCCTTAGTTTCCACTTTCGATGGCTTGTCCTTTTCTACTCTTTTTACCTCAGTTTCACTCTCTTCGGATTCCGATTCTTCCGAGGATTCTAAATCCTCACTATCGCTTTCGCTGGTCGACCCTTCTGACTTCTTCTTAGTTCTCTTTTTGGCCCCGGCGTTTTCGGACTTTTCTGAATCAGATGAATACTCTTCAGAGTCACTCTCTTCATCCGAAGATTCACTGGACGAGGTGTCAGAACTTTGTTCCTCGTCAGAGTCTAAAATAAAAAGGAATGGGAATTAGTATCACAATAAACCATTTTGAAACCACATTCAAGTTAATCGAAGGGATGAGCAAATGAGCACTTATCAGAGTTCATGATTTCACAAAGATTTCAAAAGATTTTACAACGATAGCCTGGTCGTTTAAATAGACGAAAAAAATTCCCGAACATTTCCCGGTTTGAAAAATGTTTGCAATGACACTGAAATTAAAAAAGTCGATCAATACGATACGTATAAAATGGAAGCTATCATCCAACGCTATCAATTTCAATGCTCAAAATTAAAGAAGGAATCAATGCAAATTTCCAAAATTATATAATTCCAAACAATTTTATCTTAGACACATTACAAATTGATCGATTAAAAAAATTTGTTTAAAACGAACATTTTTAAGATTAGAAGTTTAAATTATTTTCATTTGAAATCTTTTCAAATTAATAATTGTTCAATCGTGATGTAAACATCAAAACTTTTCTTTTTATATCTTTTCCAATACTCTCTTAAAATTAATTTTTCAAAATAAAAAATCATTAAAAATTTCCCCAGGAATCTTATGAAATTTTTTGTAATCTCTTGAAACCTTTCGAACTTCTTAAGGAGCTTCTAAATTTTTTGTTCGAAATCTTCAAAAATCTACAATTTGTTTAAAAGCTTTTTCAAGTTTTAAATTATTTTTAATCTATATTCAAAACTTCAATTCATTGTTTATTGTTCAATTGTTATTTATTAATCAAAATTCAATATTTTTACTTGCAAATTAAAATTTTTTAAATGGAACAACTAAATTGTCACGCTCAAAGTTTAAATTCAGCCTACTTAAATTTGAATGATTCCAGGCTTTCTATTTCAAACAATTCAGTTTCAAATCGTTTAGTTTCGTATGTTTGATTTATGATTGCTCATTTTAAATGAATAGTAAAATATTGCTAAATATTCAAAAAGGCCGTGTCTAGGTTCACCGAGATTCCCTAATTTTGTTTATTTTGGAAAAAAAACTGCCATCAATTTTCTTGTGTCTAAAAAAAAAAATGATTTAGATGTTCCGCTAGGCAATTTATGTCTGAAAATGAATTTCTTTAGTTTTCGATTTTTAAATATTACAAATTTTAAGCAAAGAATTCTTTAAAGATTTTAAAGATTCCTATAGTTTAAAACGTATTTTTTACCTAGAATTTACCTGAAGAAGATGTAAGCTGAGAATAAAACCGGTAAACCATTTTCTTTTTTAAAAAATAAAATTTATGGCAGTATTTTTTGCCAGCAGGAAAAAGATTAGGGGGTAGCGTTTGCAAAATTTAAAAATATTTTTAAAAAATAGTGTCATAAAAATTTTCAAGTATGAAAAATGAACTTCAATGTTCATACAAAAACTCATTCTTTAGTCTATAAATGGTCAACATTCCTATTTATTTATCGCAGGCTTCACAGTCTTTCCCCTTTTTCTCATTTTTCCACTTAAATGCGAACTGAATTCATAGAACCTCTAATAGAACCCAATAAGTAAATCTAACTATTTTTTCCTGAAAGTTCATTCTTTTCGATTGAAAAGTCTATTAAATTTTTCGTTAAGAATTCACCTTTTTTATTTAAAAATTATATTGGTTGAAAATTCAACTGCTTTGTTGCAAATTCGTCTTTTTAGCTTGAAAATTCAACAATTTGATTAATATTTTGTTTCTTTCTTGACTAAAAAATTTGTGTTTATTAAAAAATCAACTATTTTATTGAACATTCATCTTTTTGGTTTGAAAATGTATTTCTTTCTGTAGAAATTTAATATTTTTTGGTTGAAAACGCTACCGCCTGGTTAAAAATTAATCTGCTTTGGTTGAACATTAACTTTATTGAAGAAAATTAACACATTTCGATTTAGTTGAGGATTCAAGTATTTTGTTGAAAATTCGTCTTTGTTGGTCAAATCCAACTGTTTGTTATTTTTAATTGAAATCGTTTTCTGTTATAATATCAACTATTACATTTTTCGTTGAAAATTCATCATTTTAGGTTACAAATTCAACTCCTTAGTTAAAAGTTGAACTACTTCATTAAAAGTTCCTTTTTGGTTAAAGATTCATAATTACATTTTTTATTTAGACCAGTATACCAACAAAACTTAATTCATAATTGTAGTTGATTTTTTGTTTGTTAAAAATTAATTTTTTAAGTGGAAAATTAACTCTTTTGTTAAAAATTCAACTGATTGGTTGTGAATTAACTTTTTTGTTGAAAACTTATATTCTCGGATTGAATATTCAACTGTTTTACAGAAAATTCGTCTTTTTGGCTTGACAATTCCACAATTTGGTATAAAATTAAACTATTTGCTACAAAATTAAACTTTTTTGTAGAAAATTCGTTTTCTTTTAAATTGAAAATTAGTTCTCCTTAATCAAAATTTAACTACTTCATTTTTGGTTAAAAATTGATCTTTTTTAGTTTAAAAATTCTACTCTATAGTTAAAATTTTTCAGAAACGAAAAAAATATGAAATAAAAATTAATCTAATAAAATTTGGACTAACATCACATCCATTGTTCAAACTATTTAGTTAAAATTGTCTTTCTTGGTAGAAAATTCAACTATTTGGTTAAAAATTTATGTATTTTTTTTTTTAATTCTTCTTTTCTGGTAGAAAATTCAACTATTTGATAGAAAATATATGTATTTTGTTGACAATTCGTCTTTTTTGGTAGAAAATTAATTGATTTTTGGTTAAAAATGCAACTGTGTGGTTCAAAATTAATCTGTTTTAGTTGAGGATTAAAGTATTTTGCTGAAAATTCGTCTTATTTTCTTATATTTAACTATTTTTAAATAACAACTATTACATTTTTTGGCGAAAATTGATCTTTTCTAGTTTGAAAATTCAACTGTTTGGTTGAAAACGTACGTAATTTGTTGAGCATTCATCTTTTTTGGTAGGAAAATTAATCTTCTGAGTTTAAAATTCATCTTTTTGGTTGAAAATTTAACTATTAGTTTAAAAATTGAGCTGCCCTGTTGAAAGCTCATCTTTTTGGCTTGAAAATTCAACATTTTGGACGGTCCCCAATCAGCCACTGAGACCATTTTTAGCCAATTAGCAAAGAAGTTCAAAAATATTTCCGCGAGAAAAGTAAAGAAATAGTGGCATTAGCAGACAATTGTGAGAAAATAATGTATTTAGTGTCAAATAGTGTAAACAGTGTGGTGAGTCCGCCACCTGCCATCAATTCACTACTTACCTTCCTCAGGACTACTTTCATCCCCGTAAAAGTCGTCTTTTGCCTTTTTATCCTTCTTTTCCTTCTTTCCACGATGTAGGGTTGTAAATGTCTGCGGTAAAATTGGTTCTGCAACATCTCGAACCGCCGGATCGGGCGCCGTTTCAGGAAACGATGGAAGAGGGCGATATCCAGCACATGGCATATCCAAATAATGAGACAAAGTTCCAAGCTGGAATTGTGATTCCTTGAATCTAGAGGTCAAAGTTGGCGCAGGTTTGGGAGAGAGGAATATTCTCTTAGCGAATTGATGCAGTTTCCTTTCGGGTTTTCCTTCCTCTTGAAAAATGAAAAACCTAAGGAAACGTGCTCTGTCTCTGATATCATAATTCTGATCGTATTTCGCCAATTGGAAGACGTATTGACAAAACAATGTAGTCTGACTCGGATTATTCAAAAAGAGCTTCACGGCAAGATTCAGGGTTTGCAACTTTACTATATCCTGTTCATTAATAAAGGTCTTTGCCATTTTCCTCAGCACATCTGGAGCGATCTTTGGCACTCGATCCGAATATTCACCCAGCAGCCATAAAATTGATGCCCTAGCTTGTGGCACTGTGATAAAGTCCATTAATTTTGCCATGTGAGCAATTATTTCTTTGTGTTCGTTCGGTTGACTCTGCAAGAGTTTCTTGATGACAACAACACTCTCAGCAACAACGGCCTCTGAAAACAAAAACATTTTTTATTTTTATGAACTAGTATATTTCAAAGTTGAAGGTATCAAATGATAAGACAATCCTATCTAAAAAAAGTGGTGTAACGATATGTCTCGAAAATCTCGCAAACATTGTTGTTGAAAAACTGATTGGCTTTTCCTAACTTAAAGTTGTTTTATATCTTAAATTTGAAAATTAAATCTACCAATAACTCCTTTTATTAAGAACATTTTTAAACAAAATAATACTCTTGCACGGTTAAATTAAGATTTTCAAATGATCTAATAAATTATTGTAAATATTATACACGTTTTATGTTAGTGCTTTTCGCTAGAAAACAGTAAGCTGATTTTTAAAGAATTTTAATACAAAATTGTAAAGTTTCGAAGGAAACTTAAAATTTATAAAAATTTTAGATTGTGTTAGTTTGTTTCACTGGAAATGAGTATTTTTAATAAAAAATTATTAGATTACAAACATAACATAAGGGTTTTTTTTACCGTTTAGCGTTTTTTAAACAAAAAAAAATAATTAGATTTTAAAGGGTCATACTTTTTTAATAATTTTAGATGACGTTAGCAGTTTATACAAAAAATCGGTATTTTAAACAAAAATTATAATTTGAACAAGATTTCGAATCTTTCAACAATTCTGGATTATGTTAGTGTTTTTTGTCGGAAATTGATATTTTTAATTTAAAAGAACAATTATATTTCAAAGAAGATTCACAACTTTGAACCGTTTTAATTTATACTAGTTTTTCACATAAAAAATTGGTATTTTAAAACAAAAATCATTATAATTTGAACTAGATTTAGAATCTTGTAAAAATTTCGGATTATGTTGGTCTTCTTCGTTGGAAATTGATATTTTTAATTTAAAAAATTCGACTTCAAAGAAGATTCACAACTTTTAACCAATTTAGGTTATGTTAGCGGTTTACACAGGAAATTGGTATTTTAAAACAAAAATTATTTTAATTGAACAAGATTTAGAATCATTGACCAATTTTAGATCATGTTAGTGTATTTCGTCAGAAATGGTATATTTAATTTTTTTTGTTTTAATTAGATTTTACAAAATATTCACAACTTTTAACCATTTTATGTTATTTTAGTGTTTTACATGAACATTGATATTTTATAACAAAAATCATTATAATTCGAACAAGATTTAGAATATTTTAACAATCTGGATAATGTTAGTGTTTTTCTTAGGAAATTGTTATTTTTAATTTAATACAAAAAATGATAAATTTAAAGAAGATTCACAACTTTGAACCATTTTAGTTTATGCTAGCTTTTTACATCAAAAATTGGTATTTTAAAACGATAATCATTACAATTTAAAGTAAATTTAGAATCTTGTAAAAATAAAAAATAAATTAAATTAAAAAAATTAAATTTCAAAGAAGAACGACAACTTTTAACCATCATAGATTGTGTTAGCGGTTTACACCATAAATTGATATTTTAAAACAAAAATCATTATAATTTAAACCAGATTTAGAAACATTTAACAATTTTGGATTACATTAGTGTTTTTCGTTGAAAATGGTATTTTTTTAAAAATCAGATTTTAAAGAAGATTCACAACTTTTAACTATTTGTGGTTATGTTAGCGTTTTACATCAAAAATTTACATTTTAAAACAAAAATCACAATTTGAACCAGATTTAAAATCTGTTAAGAATTTCGAATTATATGCTAGTAATTTTGGTTGGAAATTGATATTTTGAATTTAAAAAATATATATATTTCAACGAAGAGTTACAACTTTGAACCATTTTAGGTTATGTTAGCGTTTTATAACAAAAATTGGTATTTTAAAACAAAAATCATTAGATGTTGAGGATTAAACTTTTTTTAACAACTTGACATTACGTTGGTATGTTTCACCTGAAATTTGTATTTTTAAACAAAAAATCATTACAGTAAAGGCCGAGGATATTCGTACGGCCGGTACAAAATCTTGCAAAATGATTGGGAGAGCTGGAAAGGGGTTAAATGGCGAAGTGGTGGACACAATTTTTACCAATTATGCCACTATATATGTGGCATAATTTCTGAAGTGTACCCACCTCGAAAACGAAAGTTGTCTGATCAGGCTGAAAATTGGCCCAATTGTAGTCCTACTAGATAGTACTCCTCACACCAAAATTTAATTTATTTTGATAATTATTTATCAAAGTGGAGGGGGTACAATTTTTGGGTTTTTTGAGAAAAGCCGTACTTTCAAACTTTTGTAACTTTTGTCCTATTGCCTTAAACAAAATTTCACTTGAAATGTTTTCGATAGAATTTTTCATAAAATTTCTGTTGGTAATAACAATTTTTGAAAAAAATCAAAATTTGACCCAAATTTTTGAAAATCAAAAATAAATTTGACTTTTTTTCAAACTTGGGCACTTTTTTTTCTTCAAAATATTTTTAAACGAAAGCTGAGATTTTTTCCTATAAGACCTCCAATTTTCAGAGTGGCAAATTAATTTGTCTTTGAGTAATAGAACGATACGTAAACAAGATGCCGTGATAGGGCGGGTGGCGCGCGATTTTCCCTAGTGCGCTCACGCCGAGGATCGTTGTGCAACGCTTTAGTGCCAGTTTTTTAAGTTAAGTAATATTACATGGTAATATTATCTGTCTTTCTGTTCGATTTTTTGGCGATAGTTTCAACAGTTGTTTTCTTTGCAGGCTTCTTTTGCGGTTTTTGTTTTTTGCCATTCGAGAAGATGTCGTATTTCTCAGAGGACGAAAACTTCTTGAGTTGAAGTTTTCCGTCTTGAGTGGAAATGAAAGCGTGGTACTGTAATGTATCTGGCATCATGACAGCTTTGTCAAATCTGGTTTTCAGTCACTCGGTGGCTAAGGCGTGATTTTCTTTGCTGCTGAAAAAAATTTCGGTTTCCTTACAGTTACTGTTTGCCCACTGAAACAAAGCATGGAGAGTGGGCATGTGATGTTTCGGAGAACATTGTAAGCTTGAACGTACTGCTTGTCTCTTTATATTCGCTCCTATACCATCACATGCACCCTTACCATGAGATGTTCCATGGAAGTGCCATTCAGCTTGGATACCAAAATCTTCTTCATGGGCTTGGAGATTAACAAAGCTACTCCTTTTTTTGAAATTTTGCCCTGTACCATCAGTGAAATAGTAGATTTTACTTGCCCTGAAATGAGTTTTCAAGTATTCTACTATTATCTTTTGATACTCGTGAACAGCCACCATGTCATGAGCTAAATTATCATTGCGCTACATTCTGGATTATGAAGGCGTAATTCTCAGCAAAATCGAAGCAAATCAAAAACTCTCCAGGCAATAAATTTTCCTTCAGGTTTTTGAAGAAAAATGTAAATTTAAAAGATGTATATTCTCACTTCTAATTTTTAAAGCATATTCCCAATTAATTTTACACTTACAATAATGCAGGCCTTTGTTAATTCACCCTGAAAATGCAGAGAACAGTTATTCTAGCAGCATATAATATTACTTAACTTAAAAAACTGGCACTAAATCGTTGCACAAAGATCCTCGGCCTGAGCGCACTAGGGGAGATCGCGCGCCACCGGCCCTATCACGGCATCTTGTTTATGTATCGTTCTATTGCTCAAAGACAAATTAATTTGCCACTCTAAAAATTGGAGGTCTTATTGGAAAAAATCTCAGCTTTCTTTTAAAACTATTTTGAAGAAAAAAAAAAGTGCCCAAGTTTGAAAAAAAGTTAAATTTATTTTTGATTTTCGAAAATTTGGGTCAAATTTTGATTTTTTTCAAAAATCGTTATTGCCACCAGAAAGCGTGTGAAAAATTCTATCGAAAATATTTCAAATGAAATTTTGTTTAAGGCAATAGGACAAAAGTTACAAACGTTTGAAAGTAAAGCTTTTCTTAAAAAACACAAAATTGTACCCCCTCCACTTTGATAAATAATTATCAAAATGAATTAATTTTTGGTGTGAGGAGTACTATCTAATAGGACTACAATTGGGCCAATTTTTAGCCCGATCGGACAACTTTCATTTTCGAGGTGGGTACACTTCAGAAATTATTACTTTAATGTACAATTTTTACCAATTATGCCACTATATATACTCGTCTGGCCGGCCATATGAATAGACACTTCGCAGATTTAAATCCAATGATTTTTGTTTAAAATAATAAAATTTACGAGCTTCGACAATTTCTGACTGCGCTAATGTTTTTCGGCGGAAATTGAAATTTGTATTAAAAAATCATCAGATTTCAAAGATGCATGATTTTTCACAATTTTAGGTTACGTTGGCGTCTTACATCGAAAATTGATATTTCCAAACAAAAATCATTATAATTGGAACAATATTAAAATTTTTTAAAGAATTTTTGATTAGGAGTTTTTCGTATGAAATTAATGGTATATTTAATAATAAATTATTATATTTACAATTTGCAACAACTTTAGGTTATGTTATTACTTTTCATTGGAAATTGGTGATGTTAAACAAAAAATATAAAGTTCAAAAGAAGATTTACAATCCTAAACAATTGTTTGTTATGTTATTTTAGTTTTCTTCACCTAAAATTGTTATTGTTAATAAAAATCATTATATTTAAAAGAATATTTACAATATTTGAACAATAATATTATGTTAGTATTTTTCTTCGGAAATTGGTATTCTTGATAAAAAATGCAACGGTTTGATTGTTTATATATTGTACAAAAATATTATATATATTAATTCTGAAATTAAGGCATCAATTTTCATCAATTATCAAAAATACTGTCCTTACTTTTCTATTACTTTTGATAACAGATACTATAAAAGACCAAAATTTTGTATTAATATTAATTTTATATTTTAATTGAAAAATTGCGTGAGACAAAAAAAAGAAATAAACTCACCGTCTCTGTTACTAAGCAATGACACCAATCCACTGAGACAAGTATCGGTCACTTCTTTGATGTTGCTTGCACATCTACCAATTGCTTGAATGCTGGCCCCGACAAATTCCTTGTCACTACTTGAAATGTACGTTTGAAATTCCCTCAATATGACACTAATACTTGTTTCAGTCGCTAAATTCGTCAGAATATCCAATTTGAGTAGCTTTATGTGGGTTGGGTCTGAAGTTCGTACAAAGAAAGACTTCAAGAAAGGTTCAAACATTCCCTGAAAAAATTATTAAATACTTGGATTATAAGTTAGATTAATAATATAAGTAAACCAGGTCTTAAGTTCAGTCTTTGGAACTGAGGGGTTATTTAAAAAATTAATATTTTCTAGTATATTAAGTTACCTTTCGAGTAATTGATATACTGGCGATGCAGTGAAGGACAATACTTTGTACTTCGCGATGACTACGTAATAATCTTATTAATGCTTTCGCAGCTACCATAACTTCACTTCGAGGAGCTGCATGATGATACAACTGAGCAACAGACATAACAACAGAAGCGTTTCGACTTTGCAAAAGAGGCTTCGTATTTCTCAATAACAAACGATGATCCGGATCTAAAGTAAACTTAGGCTTCTTCAAGCTAGACGAATCAGTATCAGAATCATAAAAGGAGCGATTCTCATCATCTTCAAGATCCTGAAAATATTGATAATTCTTTCAAACTCTGTCAGGAAAATAGATCGCTTGAGATAAAAAAAAAAAACTAATAACCTACATTCTGATTTGGATTAACAAACTGAGTCCTAGAGTATCTCGTCAGCATATTCACAATGACTACTTGTCCCCATTCGTCGACATCTACTAACAAATTGCACAATTTCCTATAATTCTTGTGTATCAGATCTATTCGCTCTGGACAAACTTCCTCAAAGGCCATGACTGCTGAGCCAACGACGAGTGTCGTTTTGTCTGATAGTAATTTTTCTAGAACACTGATAAGTTCATCTTTCTGCTCGGGATCTAAGGAGTACAATTTTGGAATCGCGTGAGCTGCAGTTTTTCGAACATAAGGAGACATATCGCTGGCTGAATCTTTAATAGAAAGCATGACAATTGGAACTATCATGGCTACTCTTATGCTGGAAAGAACTCTTAGTGCACTGGCTCTTATAAGCTGATTCGGATCTTTCAATGCCCTTTGAAATGTGGATATTGATAATAGAGCAAGATCTTGTTGATCCTCTGCATAACGAACTAGATAGACGTAGACTAATTTTTTTACTTCTATATTTTTAGACACGACATTCTTTACTACTGATGGGAATAGGTCGGAGGCGTCTCTTCCTTTTGCTACCATCTGAAAAAATAATTGGTAATGAATGCTGTGAAATAAAATGATTTTATTTGGATAATTCTAAAAGAAAAGATTCTTTCTAACAATTTTATCATCTTTTCTAATTTCCATAGCTAGAAATATAAATGCTTTGAGATGTTTACCAAAAGAGGATAAACATGAGGAACATTCTAAAACAGTATACTGTTTTTGGTAAAAAAATAACATAGTGGAAATGAGGAACAGAATGTAAAGATCTGAACAATTTTTCTTTGGGAAACCACCCTACAGTCGATAGGAAAAAATTCAACAGCATTTAACTGCATTAGTTTCTGAAAAGAATGAAAAATTTTCTTTTCGAAATAAAGCTTACATATTCAATTGAACATTTTTATAGAGAAAAAATATCACGAAATTAGTCAATTAGACGAATTAAACATTTTTATTAGACCAGGTCATGGGTACGATTTTGACACCTCTATCCATCAATAGATAATCGTTTCTGGTATTGCTCCTGGGCATGACAGAATACTCAATTCTCCATCATTATAATTTATCATTAGTATACTTACAATTAAAATCAGTTTATTGAATAAATAATAGTTGAATCTGTGATTATTCAACAAAAATCACAAAAACTTAAATTTTTGACATTTTTTTATCTCATATATTCCGTGAAATTGGCATGATTGGTACGAGATGTTTAATCTTCATACCATTTAACCTGACTTGTGATGACAGAAAAATGCAAAATTTTTACATATCTCAATCCTACAAATGATATTTTTTCCGAAAGACTCCTGAACACAAGACTAAAATTTACTCGCTTTTTAATAACTAATGATTTACACTATTTTCTTGATTTATTATTTACAATAACTTAAATTACAAAAGTTTATTAATCAAAATAAACAAACATAACCTTTAACTTAAAAAACTGCGAGACAGTCGCAGAGCTGCCAATTGTGACAGCGAAATTTTTCGCAATTTTGCGATTATCTACTTTTGGTTCTCTACTGTTGGAAAATGTAATGTCCAATAAAAAGTCCTCGAATATTTAGAAATAATAAAGAAAGAACGCTTTGTATTAATAAATATTGTTAATTAAACTTCAGCTTTGATTCTAATATATAAACATGCCATAAAAATGTTTCAATAAGATAAGAAGTATGAATAATGAAGGGGCAAACATTTTTTTCCAGGTTAAAAATTAATTTTTTGCTCTCAAACATGAACTAATTATAAAATTTTAATGAAACTTTGTCAGAAAATATAGTATACTTGCTGAAATGACATACTAACAAAAATAAGGAAAATTGTTTGCCAGTTTTCTAGTTAAATAGGATTATCTACTGTAGGTTGGTTTCCCCTAATTTATTTAAAAGTAAAATTTACCCCAATTATACGCTTCATTGCCTCTAGTTTTAACCCATCTTTATTGCTGTCCAACATTTGTTTCAAGTCGTCGTGCCTGCAAAAAAAGAAATCATTAATGTAATTAACGTTTATCATTCAGAATGGGCACTATCTAGTCCGAGAAATAAGAAATTCAAGAAAATTAATAAATTATGAAGAAAAAAAAGGAATTTTTTAATTAGTATTAGAGGAAAATTTCTAATACACAGAAAAGTAAAATTATACAATTACGAGTCAAGATTGCTACAAAATCCCGATTTCGAAATTCTGAAACTTTTCCCTGACCCATTTTTCATTTTCTTTGACAGCTATTAATTATTCAATAATGTAGGAAAGAAACCTTGTACCTAGTAGATCAATAATGTTAATGCAAAATAAGTTTTGTTTCAAAATTTATCTCAAAGACTTTTAGTGACAACAGTGAAATTTTACTGTTTTTATGAGGGCGGAGATTGGAAGATCATACGTGAGTTTTTTTTTTATAAAAAGCAATGGTACATCTACATGTATTACAACTTAGAGGTATTTTCAACAAAATAGATGAACTTTTAACCAAATAGTTGATTTTACAACCAAAAAAATGAATTTTAAAAAAAGAATAATAATTTTATATCAAGAAAGACCAATTTTCAACAAAGTACATAAAGTTTCAACTAAAAAAGATCAATTTTAGGTTAAAAGAATTAATTTTGAACAAAAAAAACGAATCTTCAAAAAAAAAAGTTTAATGTTCAACCAAAGAGGTGAATTTTCAACCAATAAGATTAATTTATTAACATAAAAGTTTTTTTTTAACAAACCAAATGATTTTTCAAATAAAAAGGTAACTTTTCAAACAAAAAAGGAATAATTACATTTTCAGTTTAAGAAAAATTTCAACCAAAGAAATTAATTTGTAACTAAAATGATGAATCTTCAAGATAAAAAAATGAATTTTTGAACAAACAGTTGAATTTTCAACCAAAAGGATTAACTTTCTGTCAAAAAATATGAATTTGTAACAAAATGCATGCATTTTCAACCAAATAGTTGAGTTTTCAACACAAAAAGATAAATTTTGAATAAAAAGAGAATTTTTGACAGAATATGTACTTAAATTTTCAAGCAGAGATTAATCTTCAACCAAAAAAGTGAATTCTCAATGAAAACTGTAATAGTTGATATTTCCATAAACAATTTTTTTAATTTACAATCAAAAACAGTGGAGTTCAACCAAAGAATACGAATTCTCAACAAACTAGTTGAATCCTCAACCAAAACAGATTAATTTTCAAACCAAAAAGACGAGTTTTCAACAAAATAAATTAATTTTTAACTCAAGAGATGAATCTTCGACGATGAAAATAAATTTAGCAAATAGTTGAATGTTCAACAAAACAGATGAATTCTGTACTAAAAATGGAATAGTTAAATATCAGTTTAAAAAATCTGCCCGCTTCGCGGGCACATCCTCATGGCGCGCTTCGCTCGCAAGTTTGAGCGCGCCTAGGGCGCGCGACTGTTGGATCTCGCGCTTCGCGCTCGATTATGTATTCACCTCGCGCTACGCGCTCGGGCGTATTTGCATCGCGCTTTACGCTAGGCTCCTCTAGATTTTTGAACTTCGTGTTCGGCTTCGATGAAAAGAAAAAGTTTGTTTGCAAATATTATAAAATTATCAAAACCTCTACATATTAAGTGATTGTTAAATTTGTTTTTATTTTAGACTGAAAAGGAACTTTATTTACTCAAGGTTCTATCGACCTTAAGGAACACATTCTCATCCAGACACTCGCGCTTCGCGCTCGATATTTGATTTGAAAATCATTTGAACCGTATGATAGAAACAAAAAAGTTTGAGCGCACTTACGGCGTGCGATTTGGTAAATACACTGAGCGCGCACTTTGTGCTTCGTGTTATATGTTCTTCATATACAAATTACTAAATTTGTATTTGATTTCAAATGAAAAGTAATGATATAATTCAGGCGACAAATTTTATTAGTTAACATTTTATTTTAGCTTGTGCCGTTTATCAAAAAAGTTAATTTTTTCATTTTTAATATATTCTTACCACAAAAATTGATTACGGGTGTGTAAGTCTTTTTTGAATGCACAATTTTTGTTCATTTATATGTTTTCGTACCTTGCATTGTTTTTTCAAAAATTTGATTTTTTTTACTGTCAATGTTATTTTCACGAATAAAACAAAAACCACGCATCCTATCGAAACATGAGTCACAATAAATTTGTACCTCTTCCTTGGATGAACAAATTTTGTTTCGGTCATTTTTTCATAGCTGGTAATATTCGTCTGAAAATTTGATTTTTCTATTTTCAATGCTGTTTTTTACGAATAAAACAAAATCTACGCGTCATATCAAAAAGTGAATAATAAGAAATTTGTAGATCTTTTTTAGGTGCACAATTTTGGTAAGATAATCTTTTCTGGTATCTTGCATAGTTTTACAGCAAAATGGCTTTTTTTATTTTTCATTAATTTTTTGTGCGATAAAAATTTTAATTTTTTATTTTTCAAAAAATTCAAAAAGTTGTTATGAAAATATTATAGGGTGTTCAGGAATCAACGTTTTTCTCCTCTTGACTTTTTTTCATATCGTGCGTTTTTCGGCTTGAAATGTTCATTTTCGTTTGTTTTTTGGAATTTTGAAAATGCTATAACTCCAGTAATTTGTTTTTTTATCACGAAAAGTCATAAGAATATTTTGTTCGCCATTTTGCGTACTACTAATAACCGTACATAGAATTTTCAAATCTTCTAAAAAAGTGGTCTCAAAAATTTTCAAAATGTGCTCACTTTTTGGGTTTTCATCCAAAATAGCTGGTTAACGAACTCGTTCTCTATTTTTCGGCCATAAACAAGTGTGCCAAAGCTCAATCAAATCTGATAATTATTTCGAAAGTTATCGTGGCTACAGACAGACAGACAGACTACAGACAGACAGACACCTTCTTAAAAATCGTTTTTTCTAGCTCAGGGGGTCTCAAAACGTGAAGATTTGATGAAAACCGACTATGTCAAATTTTACATAAAACCAATACCTTCTCATTAGAATGAGAATGTAAAAATTAATTTTTAATTTAAAAAGAAAGAATTTTCTGCAAAATAGTTAAAATAGTTTATCCGAAGAAATGAATTTTCATCTAAAAAGATAAATTTTCAACAAAAAATGGAATACTTATATTGTCAATAAAAAATGAATTTTCAACCGAACAGTTGCATTTTTAACAACAACAAAAATTGAATTTCTTCTATAAAAGATTCACTTTGAAACCAAAAATACAAATTTCCAACAAAAGAGTTTAATTTTCAACCAAGAACGGTTTTTTAGCCAATCAGGAAAAAATGCATCCAAAATGTTGAATTTTCATTCCAAAAAGACGAGTTTTCACCCAAATAAGTTAATAGTTAAATTTTCAGTTAAACGAATTTTCAGCAAAATATGTAAATTTTCAACCAAAGAAACGAATTTTTCACCAAAAAGATAAATTTAAAACCAAGAAGATTAATTTTCTACAAAAAAAAACATGAATTTTCAACAAAATACATGAAAATTTAACAAAATAGTTAAACTATTATCCAAAGAAATGAATTTTAAACTAAAATGATGAATCTTCAACCATAAAGAAAAATTTAACCAATTAGTTCAATTTTGTAGCAAAAAGATGAAATTTCAACTAAGAAGATTAATTTTCTATTAAAAAAGTCGAATTTTCAACAAAATAAATGAATTATCAGTTAAAAAAGGTCAAGTTTCAACAAAAAATGGAATGGTTATCTTCAGTCACAAAATTATTTTTTAACAAAAGAAAAATGAATTTTCAACAAAATAGTTCAATTTTCAACCAAAGGAAAAAAATTGCAACCAAAAGGATGAACTAGGCACCAAGATGATCAATATTCTGCTAAAAAAGGCGAATTTTCATCAAAATACATGAATTTTTACCAATGTATTGAATTTTCGACCAAAAAGAATGACTTTTTAACATAATTGTTGAATTTTCAACGAAATAATCAAATTAACTTCAACTTTAGTTTATCGAAAATTCCTTGACTCTTTCAAGTTTTCGCTGACTTTCCCTGACAAGTTCTAAATTCCCTTATCTGTAGCAACCCTGCGAATTTATAATTTACAATATTAAAATATATTTGGATCTGCTTTCGCTTTCGTCATCTTTTACAAGTAACAATAATACCAATTTTGTACTGTTGCAGCAATTTTTTTCTTGAAATTTGAAAGGATTTGAACATTAAACAATTCTTCAATGTTTTAAATTTCAAATGATTAAACATGTTTGCCTAAGTGTCATACCTTTAAAAAATATATAACACTGTCGAAAATATTGGTTACCCACTAACAAATTTAAACAAACAATAGGTATTCTTACTCTAAGATTGGAATGAAATACAACTGTTGCTGTAAGAAAATGCATAACAATGTTGAAAATAAAATAAAACAGCATTTCAATCATACTAATAACTATAAAAGAAGATAATACACACTACAAAAAATAAAACAGGGACATGAATGGATATGAACCTAACCTCAAAAATAATTCGTTCAATAGACAATAGGTTCAAAAAGCTATATTATGAACTACTACGAATTCCCACATTTTCTAATAATCTTACTTTTTATAATCAGAGTGAAAAAATCCTCCGGAGGCGGGATCCGTGCCCAATTCCGGTTCTCCAGCACTGGAGGGTCTATCATTGCTGTAAGACCCTCCATTATTCGACATTGTATTTGCTGCTGCGGTTAACATTTTGTGAAAAAATTATCTCTATCACATATATAAAATCACTTATAACTTTTTTACACATCAAAGCACACTATTTTCATGTAAATTAATTCATAACAATTGACAAACAGCTGCGATTACTTTTCCAAGAATCCACATCACAATGGATCACAATCACAAAATTGTATAAACCTTCGACCATAGAATATTCTATAGATAAGAAACTCGCCTTGAATGAAAGGACTATTTACTTATTTTTAAATTTCACATTATTTTGTTATTAAAATAATTTGCAATAGTTTTGGTACAACGGTGGTAATTAATATGATCTTTTTAATAATTAAGAGTGATATACTGAGTAATTTGATGGCAATTCCTTGAAAATTATGATTTGAAAGTTATAATCGCAGAGAGGGCGCATCGTACGCTATAAATAATTACAGAACTACTTTCCTTTCTATGTGCTTCTCTCCGTGCCTGTCGCTAACTTTGACAAGTAGCAATATTGTGTCAAACTGTGTTTGATTCATAAATATTTTCCAGTACGTTTCAAGTTTGCCGGTGATTTTTTGATAATACTGCAAAATGGTGAGTGTTTTTTTAATAATGCTCATAAGGTTTATTACGTTTGACACTTATATTTGTTATAACGGCACTTTTTTTGAAACTACTTATCTGCTCCATTATAGACTGCTATTATTGACGCTTCAGCGAGTATGTTTTGTTTAACCAGGTTTAACTTAAGAATATTTGTCAAACGTGATATTGTACAAATGTTATTTTAAGAAATGATATTACACGTCACATTGCCTGAGTCTGTTGAAAGCAAACATTATTTATAATACAAACATATTTTTAATTTTCTCGTTCCATTCGATTCCCAGACAGCTCTTTTTTTAAGAAATACCTTCTTTAGAAGAAAGATACCGTTAATTGCTGATCCATAAATGTATTCTAATATTTTTTATAAGTTTAAACATTATTTCGAACTAGTAAAAAAGCACGCGCGCGAAACGCGCGTTCACTTCCCTGGATTTTTATTTCCTAACATTAAAAATAGAAACAATTTAAAAATCCATTTCCTATAGGGAATGTTGATGTATGTTGTTGGCTTCAGGGTCAGATGAATTGAAAACAATCAAATTGCTTCAAACTTTTCGTCACACAGTGTGGCCTTCATCGGTGAATGTTATTAAATCTCTGAAAATTACATAATTTATTGTAGGAACGCAAATTTACCATTGAAATTGTTATTCTTTGGTTAATATCGTAGTTGTAAAATTATTTAATTTTAAATTTAAATTAAATTTAAAAAATGTCAACGATGTCAAAAAATATTGTGGTCAAAGAATTCTTCAAACATATTTTTTAGCGACGTAGATTTTATGAAAAAAAAATACCCTTAAAACATTATTTTGGTATGAAAGAAATATTTCTAAACATTTTTATTTTATTTTTTTATTTAAAAATTAATTAAAAAATTTTTTTTAATTAATTTAAAAAATATATTTAAACCAAAAAGATGAACTAGGCACCAAGATGATCAATATTCTGCCAAAAAAGGCGAATTTTCATCAAAATACATGACTTTTTGCCAACGATATTGAATTTTCAACCAAAAGGAATGACTTTTTAAAATAATTGTTGAATTTTCAACAAAATAATCAAATTAACTTCAACTTCAACCCTGTGAATTTATAATTTACAATATTAAAACATATTTGGATCTGCTTTCGCTTTCGTCATCTTTTACAAATAACAATAATACCAATTTTGTACTATTGCAGCAATATTTCTAAACATTTTTATATTATTTTTTTATTTAAAAATTAATTTAAAAAAAATATTTAAAAAATGAAAGTTAATTGTAATGAATTGTCTGTTATCAGTAGGTATTATATATGTAAAAGTAAAATGTTTTTTCCCTCAAAATCACGCTGTAGTAAAGATCCGATATTATCATTAACATTCTAGTTAAATAATTATTCAAATATTCTTTTAAATAATTTTTTTATCTACACGTAAATAAATTTGAAATTGCTTATTTTAACGATTCCGTGCTAATATTTATGACAAAACAACTTGAAATACAATAAAACAGCAGTTTGCGTAAATTTGACGAAATAAATTATGTAATTTAATAATAGATTTAAGACTTTCACGATGATCCATTATAATAAATTTAAATTAAAAATTCAAAGATTTTTTGGGTTTCAATCGTGTGCGAAACTATGAATGTTGCCGACGTTTCGTGAACATTGCAGTTCACTTCTTCAGGGCTGACCCATGATCCAAAAAGCTATGGTCTCGCCACGCGCATCTAAAAAAAAGTGAACCAATCAACTGGCCCGTAGGAATTCGTACAGCGACCTCCATTTTTAAAAGGACGTCAAGCGGGAAGTTTAAAGCAGGCTCAACGCTGCATGTGTTAATTGCAGAAAAAAGTCGAAAATAGTCTTATAAATAATCGTATAAAGCTAAAATAAAAATCAGGAACATATGACTCATATTTATAAACAGTATAAAATGTAAAAGAGCATGCTATTAAAAAATTTGAAGTGCTTCTTTGCAACATATTTGAAGAAATATAATCCCATACTATTCACACTATCGATTTTGGAAAGAACAAAGAGAGTTTAAAAATTTTCTTGTATTGTACTTTTTATTACAGAAATCATTATGAATAATTTGTACTAGTTGTGGACAGTCGGCTGAAGTAAGGATTTTATTATCTATATTATTACAAATTCTAATGAATAACGAATAATTATTTATTAATTAATAAGAACAAACAAAATAATCAATTAATACTGGATAGTTATAAATGAAATAATGAATTGATAATTATTAATTACAAATAGAAGAATTAATTACGGCAAATAAACCAATTATAATTATTGTAATGATCATTATAATTGTTGTATAATTATTGTAATAGCAAACATAGTAAAAATATGAAGAATACAATCCTAAATATCTCAATAATTATTAATTACAAATACAATAATTAATTATGATACATAAATCAATTACAATTATTGTAATTTAAAATTAATAATTATAATGATTCGTATTAATTACTATTAAAAATGCTTTTCGCAGAAAGTGTTACAAGTTTCACTATAATTTTTATCATTGAATGTACTTTTTGTATAATATTATAATAGCAAACACAGTAAAATATGAAGAATACAATACTAAATATACTTTTATAATTAAAATTTTGTATGACTTTCATGATTTATTTAATGGTGTGGCAAAAAAGAGGTATGCATGGTAAAAACAAATTATGTTAAGCCTGCCTTGATTATTTGTAACGTACGTAGAGTCCTTAAATGCCCAAGAATTTATGTTGAGCAAATGCTCTCGAGAATAGGCTTATTAACCACTTATTGTTTAAACAAATATATATCATAATTAATACATGTATTTTGTCAAAAACATTCTAGAGTGAACAAAACATATACCTTTTTTAAATTACAGAGTTGCTACAAGTCAGGTAACCTGACTAACCCGACTAACCTAACGAGTTAGGGAATTTTCGACAAATTGCAGTTGAAATTAATTTTATCATCATGGTTAAAAATCGCAACTATTTGGTTAAAAATTAATCTGTTTTGCTTGAGGATTCAAACTATTTTGTAGAAAATTTTTCTTTTCTGGTTGAATTCAACTATTTTTGGTATACAATTAAAATCCTTTTTGGTCAAAATATAAAGCATCACGTTTTTCGTTGAGAATTCATCTTTTTTGGTAGAAAATTCAATTACATAGTTGGAAGTGGAACTACTTTGTTAAAAATTCTTTTCTTTGGTTGATGATTCATCATTTTAGTTGAAAAAACTTTCTTTTGTTCAAAATTTAATTATTTTGTTGAAAATTATTTTGTACATGTATGGTTCATAATTTATCTTCTGATGTTAAAAATTCAAATATTCGGTTTAAAATTCCTGTATTTTATTGAAAATTCGAAGTTTGTGGGAAAATATTTAATCTTCTTGGTGACTAATTCATCTTTTTGGTTGGAAATTCATTTGAAAATTAAAATATTTGGTTGAAAATGAGATGTTTCTTATTTAGAATCAATTTTTTTAACCGGAAATTGTAACTTCCATTTTTTGTCGAAAATTTATCTTTTTTGATAGCATCTAATTCTTCTTGGTTGAAAATTACACTATTTCATTGAAAATGTATCGGTTTTCGGTGAAAATGGAACTATTAGTTGTAAATCCGTATTTTTTTGGTAAAAGAGTACTCTCATTAGTTGAAATTTCACCTTCTTGGTTAAAAATGAATTTCTTTTGTTGGAAATTCTTTTTGTTTTCAGTTCAAAATTTTGTTTACTAACTGAAAATTATTCTACTTTATTTTTGGTAGAAAATTCATATTTTTAGTTTAAAATTCATGTATTTGGTTAAAAATTAAATTTTCATAGTTGAAGATTCATCATTTTAGTTGAAAATTCACTTTAACTATTGAATTTTGTGTAGAAAATTTACCTTTTTTGATAAAAAATGCAATCTTTTCCATTACAAAATTATCGGTTTAGTAAAAAATTTAACTGTTATATTTTTTGTTAAGAATTCATTTTTCTCATTGAAAAAAGAGTATTTGAAAATTAGTTTTTTTTGTTGATAGAAAATTCATCTTTTGGAAAGAAAAACCCACAATTTGGTCAAAAATTTCATATTTTTGGTTCAAAATTCATCATTTTCATTAAAAAATCATTTCTTTGGTTGAAAATTCGTTTCTTTTCAGTTGAAAATTATTTTTTCAACTGAAGATATAACTATTCCATTTGAGCTTGAAAATTTATATCTTCAGTTGAAAATTAATTAATTTGGCTGAAAACTCGTTTTTTTAAATTCACTTTTCGTTTGTAAATTCATCTTTTTACAGGCTACTGCAATTCTCACGGCCCTCTTTTAATTTTGTAGATATTTATGTCCGTGATCCAAGATAAATAGTTAACTACATCATGAAAAATGACAAATTGTAAATTTCAATTTGTGCTTATAACAGAATACAATAAAGAAAATCATGGAATTTAATTCTTCAAAAAAATACATCCATGTTGTGAAAGAACTTTCTTTTAATTCATGCATTTTAACTATACGCATTTGCAGTTCGATATATTTCTTCATTATAATGATTGATTAACACTTAAAGGACACACCTCCAAATACACCTCCAGATATTTTTGGCTGGAAAAAATCGTGAGTGATGTTGAAACAATATAAAATAGAAAAAAATATCTCCAAAACCTCAATGATAATTCAACTATCCGATGAAAATACTTGATAAAGAAAGGAGACAATCGGAAAAAATCGGAAAGCCCATGGGGTCTCAGTGGCCCCAAGTGTCCTTTAGGGATAAATAGTTTCAAATTCACAATTTCTATTAAATATAAAACTATGTATCTTCAAGAATTAAAAGAGGTATTAACGACATTCTTATTATCTACATTTAAGTATCTAAGTTTGAGAAACGCTGTGCTACATCATGACGCGAAATGATTTCAATCGTACTTAGGAAAGCGTCTCTGCGTTGTCATGGTAACCAATATGGCTGTCGCTGTACGAGACGCGGCTTGAACGTATTTCGTACCCCCAAGTGGCGGGACCATAGCTTTTTGGATCATGGGGCTGACCTGAAACTGAAGTCTCAGGTCATGTTGTTCTTAGGTATGTATTCTCTACGATGCCTGTGTGTAACGAGCGCATAAATTTGCATTCCATCCGCTAGGAACAGCACTGTCGCTTCTGTAAAATGCGCGGTTTTGATTTGAAATATTCGAGCGAAAAGTAAAAAGATTGGCAAGCAACATTTCAGGGCAAATCGGCATGAGAATGATATAAGTGATAATCATTCCTTGCGAGCGAATAAAATGTATATACTAGATTAGTCACGAATGCTTAAGCAGAGGAAATTTGAAATAACCCAATTATGATTATTTAGACGTAGGATATCAGGTTTGACAGCAGGATATACAAATCTTATGCTAATTGTCGAACTGGCGACAAAAAGTCGTTTAAATGAATCGAGTAAAGAATTGTTTAGACTTTCATAGAGACGGTTAAGACCTCCGAGCAGTCAGTTCTCCGAATTATAATATAAATAATGTGCGTGCCTGGACTTTATCGTTAAATCCGGTGAAGTGTGAACTTATGAAGTCACGAACATTCTTCACATGAGAAGACGTATTACGATATCGGCAAGGGAATTAGTCATAATTAGAGTAGGGATATGTAGAGCGAGATTGAGAGAAAAGGTAATTTGTAAGAGAGAGAAAAAGCATGAAAGAGTGGGGAGCTAAGGACCGCTGCGACGGAACCAAAGCTCCCATCGACGAAATCACAGAGTTCAGATTCAAGCTGCGCTCGGACGCGTCCGGTTTTTCTTTTTTAAACTTGTATATCTGAAATAATTAAATAAATTCATCTTTGTTATTTTCCTTAACTAAAATCAATAGTTTAAACTCATTTTGCTAGTTTTACCTAAATTACCCGTTTCAGAGCGAAAAGAATAACACTCATCGAAGGGTTGGGTTTTTAAACCCTTAATTACGGAACGGACCAAGGAGACTCTTCAGAGGATGGATTTGTAGTTTAATAAATTTAATTAAATTCATTGCAATAATTTAAAATAAAATATTAAGCTCACAGACATTTAAATTTCAAACTAGTTTCGCGCCAAACTGAGATCCGCGTGTTACAGGATATTTTTTGGTGACAGCTCGGTGGGATATCGTAAATCCTTCGCGAGTGAAGTGACTGGAAAACTGTGTAAAAAGTGATTGGAAAACTGTGTAAAGTGACTGAAAAAAAATTGAGTGAAAATTCTGAGAGTTCTCCGCCCGCCAGGACATTTGCGTTTGTGAAGGACAATCCAAGGACGAAGGACCATAAGAAAAGAAGAAGGCCGCTACTTTCTATCCATCAACCCACCTTTGACTTCGGTCATCAAGAGAAAGGTCAACAAGCGGAAGAGGATAGAAAAGGCCGAGAAGAAGACGAACGAAGGCCAGGATTGGAAACGGAAGAAGAGGAGCAGAGTAAAGCCGCGGTTCCTCCTCAAAAGGTTTTTTGGGCGGTTTTTTAAACCTGGAGGCTCGAGGGTACGGTCCACTCGTACCAGGAATTGCAGTCGGTGGTCTGTTGGGTTCCGCTAATCATCCCCCTGGACCATTGCAGGCTCTGAGGACATCCTATACGAAGAAGGAAGTTGCAGTATCTGAAGAAACTTCATCCCTGGCGGAGGATACCTGTAAAAAGGATCTGGGAATTCTGGAATTCAAAAATCATCAAGTAGTAAGTCGATTTGCCAAAATATTTTTTCTGTTTTGTTGCGAGCCAATCTCGGGTAGGATTTTTGTGTTCGTAAAAGTGATAAAAAATAATATTGCGAGTTGTTGATGTAATTATTTTAGGAAACAAAAATTTGTAGCTTAGATCGATTGTTGAAATTTTTGTGAAAAATAAATTTAAAAAAAAATTCAAAATGCGTACGCGAAGTGGGGAAAGCAGAGCAGGGAAGGGTGGCCGTGGAGCACGCAGTGTTATCACTACAAGAAAGACGGGCGATGCGAATGTCGCAAAGGCACAGGCAGGAACAAGTTCGGGTTCTGGCAACCAGAGAAGGGCTGCGAATAGATATAGGTCGGTCGGTACTCGCGGAACCGGAATCACTCGCGGCCTTGGTCGAGAAAACAGAACTAATTTTAATTTAGATTTTGAAGAAGAAATTGAGCGAAATTCTGTTGAGGATTTTGAGCTCGGAAGGGAGGATAATGAAGGTAGAATGGAAGTTGGAGTAGGACGAGAGGTTGTAACTGATAGAATCGATAACAGACCTGTTTCAATTTATCGCGCGCCTGTACGATCAGGCGCCCCGCGCTCTTCTAGCTCGGACGGTGGCGGCTCATCAAGCGGTAGCTCAGGGATGTTTGCACCCCCTCAAAAGGAGCCTGAAAATCCGATCCCATTCAAGGCTGCTCTCGAATTTCTTCCAAAGAGTTTTGATGGAGAAAACATGCCGGTGGGCAGATTTATTAGTGATTGTTTATTCGCACGCGATTCCATTGCGGCAAAGGATCGACATTATTTATTTCTGATGGTTCGTTCTCGAGTAGTAGGGAACGCGTTTGATTCATTACAGGACCGCGACCTTCATAGCTTAGAGGATTTGCTTAAACATCTTAAAAATACATTTACAGAGCACCGAAGTTTGAGTCAATTGAACACGGCTCTTGCTACGGTAGCACAGCGTGAGGGAGAAAATGTATTGCAATATGGATCTAGAGTTAGTAAGGTATTAGCGAGTCTGATTGAATTAATCGAAGATAAAAATGATGTCGTAGCTGCTCGTTATATGATAAAATCGGCCCGCGATACGGCATGTGAGAATTTTATTATGGGGTTAAAACATGATTTAGTATGGAGGGTAAGAGTAGGAAGACCAGGAACGTTACAAGAAGCAATAAATATAGCAAAACAAGCAGAATGGGAGGTAGAATTCGAGGGTGGATTAGACAGAAAGGGAGTTGAAAAGAAAAGAGATCAGAATGAAAAATCCGATGAAGCGGCGAAGAATCAGGGATATTATAATAGCAATACGCGTGGTCGTTTCCGCCCATATTACAGTGACGCTCGAGCTAGGAAATGTGAGGCAGGTCGTGGTAGAGGCAGAGGTGGAGCACGGGGTGGTGGTAACAGTAAAGAATCAAGCAAAGTCGAAAGTTCGAGGCCGTCTGAAATTTCATGTCATAAATGTGGAGAACCAGGACATTTGGCACGAGGGTGTGTGCGTACAGTGAGTTTTGATGGAAGGCGTTGCTTTAATTGCAACCAGAGTGGTCATTTCTCTCGCGATTGCAAATATCCACCAAAAAATTCGCCTGAATGTTTTGTCTGTAGAAAAACCGATCACTTTGCTCGAGATTGTCCTGAAAAAGAAAAGGATAGTCGTAATAAAAATAACTTAAATTGCAATTACTGCAAAAAATCAGGTCATTCATATGAAAAATGTTTTAAACGCTTAAATATGGTAGCTGCAAATCGGGAAAATAAAAAGGATAATTTAAACGAGAAGTAAGTTCGTCTGAATGGTGCGACGGCGAGCTTGATCAAAATACAGCACCGATCCGACGGGTAGTGTTAAAGTTCAATACTACTGGGAAGGCATCCTCACCTAATGTTGATTTAAACAGTAAAAATATTAAAAATGGAAAGGGAACTTTTGTGGTAGATACTGGGGCTGAATTAAACTTAATCAAAAGAAGAAAGGTAAAAACGGGTACACCTGTAGATTTTCAAGTTAAATATAATTTATTTGGCATTACAGATCAACCCGTAAAAACTTCTGGGGAAGTATATATAGATATTAACGGGGTTGCTTGTCCATTCCAAATAGTGCCAAACAATTTTCCTGTGAGTTGCGACGGTATGTTGGGAATGCCTTTCCTAGCTGATTCAGTAATCGATCTGCCAACAAAAACAATAAAGCATAAATTAGGAGAATTTCCATTTGCTACCCCACCTAAAAAGGGAACAACCCTAATTTTAAAAGCAAGAACAAAACAATTAGTAACTTTACCAGTAATTAATACAGATTTGTCTGAGGGTTATTTGCCTTTAATACCGACGGGTCCGGGCGTGTATTTGGGAGAGTCTTTAGCGACCGTAAAGGATGGAAACACTTGTGTTTATTGCGTTAACACTAATACCAGGGACGTAGAACTTTCTATTTCACCCGTGACTTTAGAAGAATTTGAAATCGCTAAAATTATTTCGGGATCTGAGAAGGAAGGCAATATTAAAAAGAATTCAGAAACTAATCCGTCAAGCCGAATGGAAGAATTAGAAAAGGAACTTCATTTGGGAAATTTAAACAAAGAAGAGAAGGAAAGTCTTTTGAAAACAGTAGCTAAATTTCCTTATCAATTTTTCTTGAAAGGGGATAAATTGGGATGCACAAACGTTATTCAACATAAAATCAATACTTTAGATGATGTACCAGTAAATAAAGGTAATTATAGATATCCAACAATTCACAAAGAAGTAATAGATAAAGAAACAAAAAACTTAAAGAACTACGGTGCGATATCGCCTTCCAGATCGCCCTATAATTCACCAGTTTGGGTAGTACCAAAAAAGGCAGATTCGCAGGGGAACAAGAGGTGGCGGATGGTGATAGACTATCGCGCCCTTAATGAAAAAACTGTAGGGGATGCCTACCCTCTCCCAAATATTACGGATATTTTAGACCAACTCGGGGGTGCTCAGTATTTTACTGTGCTTGATCTCGCGTCCGGATTTCACCAGATCGAAATTGACCCGGCGGATAGGCACAAAACGGCCTTTACGACTTTGTATGGATTATTTGAATTTAATCGAATGCCTTTTGGGCTTAAATCAGCTCCTGCCACATTCCAACGAATGATGGATCTTGTTTTATCAGGGCTTCAAGGGGTTGAAATGTTTGTCTATATGGACGACATTGTAATTTATGCTAAAACAATAGAAGAACATAATCAAAAATTAACAAAATTGCTGGGTCGTTTGAAAACAGCGGGACTTGTTTTACAGCCAGATAAATGCAAGTTTTTGTGCAAAGAAATCGGTTACTTGGGTCATGTGATTTCTAAAGAAGGGGTTAAACCAGATCCGAAAAAAGTTGAGGCCGTAAGTAACTTTCCTCGTCCGAAGGGTCGCAAGAATATTAAACAGTTCTTGGGACTAGCTGGTTATTACCGTCGTTTCATACCTAATTTTGCCACAATTGCGAAACCATTAACTTTATTATTAAAGAAAGACATTCCGTTTATTTGGTCCGAGGCAGCGGAGCAAGCTTTCGAGAAGTTGAAAAATATTCTTTGTACTAAATCTCTCTTACAGTATCCCGATTTTTCAAAACCGTTTATAATTACTACAGACGCATCTGATTATGCCATAGGAGCCATTCTTAGTCAGGGAGAAATTGGAAAAGACTTGCCAATTGCATATGCGTCACGTACAATGTCTGAGGCTGAAATAAATTATACGACCACTGAAAAGGAGCTTTTAGCTATTATATTTGCAGTTAAACATTTTAGACCGTATGTGTATGGTCAAAAATTTATTTTGGTCACTGACCATAAAGCATTGGTTTGGCTTGATCAATTAAAAGATCCCACAATGGGATCCCGATTAGCTCGTTGGAAAATAAAGTTGCAAGGGTACAAGTATAAGATAGTATATAAGCCTGGTAGGGTTAATGCTAACGCGGATGCGCTTTCGCGTAATCCAGTAGAGATGGAAATGGGAAATGACGGAAATGACATGGGTGATGAGGACAGTGTTGAAAATGCTATGGAGGACAATGTGTCCGTAAACTGCTTCGCAGGAAGCAAAGTTCTTTATCATGAGTACCCGATAGAGAGAGTTTTTGTAAGCACATGTGAAATTGATAGTGAGGATATGGATTTTGCTGAATCATTCAGTAATATCCATAGAGAGAGAATAGACGAGAACGCTACGGACATTGAGGTTTGTTATGAGACAGTAGACCATCCCAAGGCGCTAAGCTCTATACCCAAGCCCAGTTCCGGTCGATGGGGAGCGCGCCAGGGTGTGGAGGTGACAGAAACAGGTGCAAATGTTTCAGAGGGACGTGGGTCAGTCCGTCGTTTGCTGCCTGCAGCTGGGTCACTCGATGGCCACGAGAGCACACCGGTATCAGGTTGCGACGGGGCTGGCGCGCGGGCCTCCCCTCCCCTCCCTGGTAGTGTGACGGCACGGGCGTCCGGCATCGATCGTGGAAAGCACGTGCAAATTATGGGGGCTATAACAGAGATAAGGGCTGGGAGCCCTTACTTCTCGGAGAGGTGGTCTCAATGGAGGAGGCACGGTCTCCGGGATGGATCTCATGAGACAGGGGCTGGGAGCCCTTGCTTCTCGGAGGGGTGGTCTCAATGGAGGAGGCACGGTCTCCGAGATGGGTCTCAGGGAGAGGTGGTCTCAATGGAGGAGGCACGGTCTCCCGGAAGGAAGTTTCCTCTGGTGGAAACTCTCCTTCCCAATAAAAGGGTATTTGGTGGACCAGCTGGCCACGCGGAAGTGTGTGAATCCGCAGAGCTTGATGAAAGGCCATGTGGGTCAGGAAAAGCTGCCGGCGGAGTTCTGGGAGAATCCGTAGTGATGGTCTCGAAAAATCTTGAGAGGTGGCCTCAGTGGAAGAGGCACGTTCTCCGGATTAGGTCTCAGGAGACAGGGGCTGGGAGCCCTTGCTTCTCGGGGGGGGTGGTCTCAAAGTAGGAGGCACGGTCTCCGAGATGGGTCTCAGGGGGAGGTGGTCTCAATTGAGGAGACACGCTCTCCCGGAATGATGTTTAATGATGTGGAGTTGTTGAGTAGAACTGATGGACTATCGACGGATGTTGTAAATGATAGAGATGATGATTATGACGATGACATTTTGGACAGAAATGAATTTGAGAATTTGAGTGGAGTTTGGGCAGACGTTTTAGCAAGTTTGCGTGAAAATGATGACACAGACGAGACACCCGAAAATGGAAAAGAATTAGAAAAAACTGTTTATTTAGAGACGAGTCAAATTTTGCATGCAGGTTCAAAGCAAGGGAATGTAGTACTTACTCCGTTGTTTCAGCTTAGTAGAGATAAGGTGTGGATGAGAGATGACCACATTCTTAATTTTGTCTCGTGTGACGGGGTGCTCACTACACCCATAGGTCGTGAGCTTGTAGATAATTCGATTATCAATCCCTCGTATCTAAAAGACCCAGAAGCGCAAATAGGTTATGTTACATCTTATTCTCATGCTGGACGTATGATTTATAATTTATACATAAAAGAAAAATTTGATTCAAAAGTTTTTGCAAAAAACATAGAAAACGCAGTGAACACATTAAGAGAAGCCCTTGAATCGACAAAAAATAAAAGTTTTAGTATATCTCGTGAGGGGAATGGATTCGATAAATTGCCATGGGCCGTAATAGAAAAAATGTTTAGAACTCATTTTGGTAAAGGTGGTTTTCAGATAACAGTATGCACAGGTGAAGTTGAAATTCCTGAGGTAGAAAAGCGTGCGGATATAATCCGGGAATGTCATGACTCAACTGTCGGCGGACATAAAGGTGAAACAAAAACATTAGAAAGAATCCGAGAACGTTTTTATTGGAAGGGCATGAGGGATGAAGTCAGAAATTATGTTAAAACGTGCGAAATTTGTCAGAAAAGGAAATTAACTAGAATCAAAACTAAAATGCCGATGCGAATAACAGATACCCCGATTAGAACGTTTGAAAAGGTACAAATTGATTTAGTGGGTCCTTTACCTATCACCGAGTCCGGTAATCAGTACATGCTTACATGGCAAGATAATTTGAGCAAATATTCAGGTGCTATTCCACTTTCGAAAATAGATTCACCTCATATTGCAGCAGCACTCGCTGAGAATCTAATTTGTGTCTTTGGTTGTCCCGAAACAATTCAGACAGATCAGGGGTCACAATTCATGAGTAATATTATGGAAAACATCGCTAAAATATTTAAAATTCGTCAATTCAGGTCTAGTGCATATCATCCGCAGTCTTTAGGTTCGCTAGAAAGAAGTCATCATACATTTGTAGAATACCTGAGAAACTATGGTGAGCGTAGTAACTGGGATCAGTGGTTGCCATTTGCTATTTTTTCATTTAACACCGCCGTTCACGAGTCCACAGGCGTGACTCCACACGAGATGGTTTTCGGGAGAAAGGTCAGGTTTCCATCAGAATTCGCAGATGAAAAGGTACCTATGACATATATTCAATTAGTAGATGAACTTTTAAATAAAATCGTAGAAACAGAGTCACTGGCGACAGCTCGTCTAGAAGCTGCTAAAAGACGTTGCAAAAAATATTACGACAGAAAAATTAACGAACAAAAGTTTGAACCCAATCAGTATGTCTATGTTTTGGTTGACTTGAGAAGTGACAAATTTGACGATCATTACGTGGGACCATTTAAAATTACTAGAGTTATTGATGATCTTAACGTTGAGATACAGATTACGCAAAAGCAGACTAAGATTGTACATGTTAATCGAATTAAGCATGCCTTTTTAAGGTATATTTAAAAATAAAAAATAAAATTTTAACCAGCAATTTCGAACATTGTATTAAAATTCTTTCGATCAGACTATACGTGAAATGAATCATGGAACTGACCTGCCTTTCGCAAGGCCGTTCATTCGACTTCCTGCGACAGCGTTACTTTAGATAGAAAGAGAAGTAGATAAGGAAGCATGTATGTAAAGTTAGACTGCTTGATCTAAAACTACGTAGAAGAAAAGGAGAGAGAGAGGCGAACATGTAGCTAGAAGAAATGGGTGTTGTAGACAGGGGGGAGCGGAGATGCAAGGAGCTAACCGTGGCGCAATGCTGGGACGTGCGGGTGAGGGGGGTCGTTGACTCCTTTCGCCGGCGGACCTTCTTCCCTGTTTGGGACACCCAAGGGTGAATTGAAATTGCGTATTTCAATTCAAATTAGGAGTTGGATGGGAGCGAAACTGAATGCAAAATCTGTGGAGGGGGATTATAAATTTTTTGAAAAAAAGATTTAATTATAATTTTCATTAATTCGGGCCAAAATGCGAAGGAGATCTGCCCGTAAATTTTAAATATTACTATAATAACTGATATTATTATTTATGATAATACCGAATTTATTACAAAAATTTTGAATATTAAGATGACTATGTTATAACGGACATGGAATTGTTTTAGAATCGGAATTTCGATTGAGGTGAAAATTTGTTAAATTTAATCAAGAAAAGAATCTTTATGCTTTAATCTAGAGACAGATAAAGTTATCAAAATATATCTGAAACAATAAGGAAACTAAAGGGGAGAATTTAAAAAAAATTAAAATATTTAATCATTTCAGATTAAAAATTTTGTTAAGCTAGAGAACTAACTAAAACTGGTTGAAGTGTTTTAGGTTTAAAATATTATTTGAAGAACGTCTCCAAACTAAGAGAAAGAAATCTTTAAGAACGAAACTTTATCGCTATTGAGAGGTATAGGCGTAACGTAAAGCCATAAATTTCAAGTGCTTTAACGGAGGGAGAAGTGACGAGTTAAGAGTTTCATGAACAAATCCGAGACATGGGGTCTCCTTCACACTAAACATGCTTATAATATAAAACTGCCGTTTCAAAAGTTCGGAGATGGTCCTAGAAAATATTATACTTGATTTCAAAATATTAATTTGATTTGCCAATTCAACAAAAATAAGTAAAACTGAAATAAAATAGAAAAGTAATAGGAAATTAGATTCGCAAGTAACTAGTTGAAGTTTTAATAATTTTTGAAAATTCCTTAATTACGGAGAAGTTTTCCCATTACTAAGAATTTTGAAAGTTACATTTAATATTTGTATACTTTTAAATAAAATAAAATCTTGTTGCATATTCATTCATATTGATTGGTTGTAGGATTATATTCGAATAGTAAACACCACGGTTTTCTATGAAGTAAAACTCAAAATTTAGATATTAAAATATAATAAATTAATTTTAAAACTTTAACTGACATTTTATTGATAATATTGATCAAGATCATAGCATTAAAGACTTTTGAATGAATTTAATTTGAATTTTTGGATCAGTTGTATTTTTGATTTTGAAATAATTGAATGAAATTTAGTCAGAGCCATAAAGGTAAATAAATTAGTAAAGTATGTTTAGAGACAAGGTTGGTTGAAGGGCCGCCTCTCATGATTATTAAATGCATCAGTTTAATTAGAATTCGGTTGGAATTATATGTTGATAGTATAAACAGATATGAGACACAAGAAACAAGATAATTGAAATGAGGCTAGGCGTGATTCAGTACCAAAGCTTGAGACTTGTCAGAAAAGATAGGAGGGAAATATGTAGATATAAATTAAATGGAGAGAGGAAGTAAATTTTAACCTATATTTTATTTTAAAGAGTCTATTACTTACATGTTTATACGAATAATATGACCAATATGACAGTTGACACGCATGGCCGTCATGTTTGTTTTGCAAGTATCATAAACTTAGAATTAAAAATAGTAAAAAGAGTAACAATAGCTAAACTTACCTTCCTAATGGCAGATTTCCAACGCAGCCAATGGCAAATGTTAATTCATAAGAAACCACTAAATTCCTAAGATGTTGAAATTTGAAGAATGAATTGTAAATTTTATCACTGGAAGATGCAAACCAAATTTAAAATCCTCATTTGGCAAGTTAATTGAAAAAGACACTTTATGAAAGTGCCTTTTTATTAAAAAGGGGAGTGTAACGAGCGCATAAATTTGCATTCCATCCGCTAGGAACAGCACT
>CAKNYM010052090.1:55172-87367 GCA_932195095.1 Andricus curvator
GGCCCGAACGCAAGCGCAGTAGCAAAAGGCGCCAACATTGGCATCACTGATGTTCACGAAACGTCGGCAACATTCATAGTTTCGCACACGATTGAAACCCGAAAAATCTTTGAATTTTTAATTTTAATTTATTAAATTATGTAATTTGATTGTTATGTTAAGTGCGGTAGGCAGGGTAAGTGTACAATTTTACAGGTTATGCTTGAAAGCAGGAGTTTTAGTCTCAAAAGCGGCACGTTTAAACTTATTGAAAGAAATTAAGTTCAAAGGTTTTATAAAATTCAAATATATATTTTTCTAAAATTAAAAATTTAACTGGTAAATTGAAGGATGGCAGTACAGAACTAGATAACCAACAAATTTAGAATTTTTCAGGAAAGCGAAAAAACATTCTGTAAAATCCAAATCACAATTTAAAGATAAGATAGAAGTTGACTTCCGAGATGACATGTTCCTGATTTAAGTCCAAAAAATTTTTTTAGAAACAGTTATTCATTTTCGAGGAAATAGATGTTTCAGCTGAAATTTTCAAAGCGATACTGACCACAATATGGAAATGGCGTAGCTGCGGATTGCGATAAAAAATGTAATCTTTAGTTTAAATCAAAAATAAAAACTTACTCCCAAGATATTGAGTTTCTGAATGAGGGTAAAAACATTCTGATCTAAAAAAGTGAACAAATTCCGAGTAAATTGCCCAAAAATTTTGAAGTTAAAATTTAACAGGTTTTGAAAATCTGTTTTCGGTAGCGATTTAAACTCGAATTTTCAATTTTTCACAAGAATAAAAACTTGCTCCCGAGATATGGGGAAGCTGAATAAGAATAACAAATGTTTGATACAAACAAATTATTCTGTTTCGACGAGAAAATCAAAATTTATTATGAAGGTATCGCACTGAGATAGACGATTATTCGGTGAAAGGACTATAAAAAGAATTTTTTTTCAATAAACGATAATTTAAAAAAAATTTCTGTCATCGTTAGAAATTACTGATGTGAAAGTAAAATATTTTCAAAAATCACACTATAGCAAAAATACAGATTTATCAAAAACATTGTAGTTAAATCTTCCATTATGTTTAAAAACATTATAAACATTGTAGTTAAAGAATCCGTGAAAATATCTAATTAATTTTCTGTTATTATTAGAAATTATTTCTGTGAAAGTTGAAAATTTTTCTTCCAAAAACACACTGTATTAACAATACAAAATTATGAAACACATTGTAGTTACATAATTATTTAAATATGATTTTAAATAATTTTTTATCGACGAATATTTGATGAAAACCTTTATACTGTAGTAAGAATGTAAATTTTCAAAACACATGACAGTTAAACATTTTTTCCTCAAAAGTTTTGTAAAACAACGTACGATTTATAAAAAAAAACCTTTTCCTTCAATTGATTGTATAAAAATTGCGTTTAAAAAAATTTGTTTTGAAATAATTTTTATTTTGAAATTGAAATGTACTGAATTTTCTGTCATCATTAGAAATTACTTATGTGAAAGTAAAATGTTTTCAAAAATCACACTACATTAAAAAGACAAATTTATCAAAAACATTGTAGTTCACTAATTCTTCAATTATGCTTTACAATTTTTATAAATTATAGTTAAAGAATTCATTAAAATATCTAATGAATTTTCTGTTATTAGAAATTATTTCTGTAAAAGTAAAAAAATTTTCCTCCAAAATCACACTGTATTAACAATACAAGATTATCAAACACATTGTAGTTAAATAATTATTCAAGTATTCTATAATAGTATATTATGCGCATTGGCGCATATACTATTTTGTTTGATGACGGTGCATTTACAAGTTTTCTTGCGACAGCGTACAGTATCGAAATGTTGTACATTACGATACAGCGGAAAAAATGTTCAGCGAAGAAAATTTAATGAAAACATTTACACTACAGTAAGAATACAAATGGTCAAAAACATTATTTTTTTATTATATAAAAACATATTGTAAATTAAAAATTTTATAATCAAACTGTAGTAAAAATACCAAATTAACCAAAGTTGTAGTTAAAGAATTATTTAAAAACTTACGTTTGACAAAATTTTATCCGCGTCGTACGATTTATACTTGGATGAAAACGTTTTTGGTCGAATTTTTTGTGCAGAAAATTTAATTTTGAAATTGTTTAAAATATTAAGTATATGTATCTAATTTGGATGTATGTTGAAAAATTATTATTATTTTTTATTTGTATGTATACCATTAAGCCATTTTCCTTTCAGGGTAGGCGTGACACTACCCGATTCGGGTAGTGTTTCTAGGTGGATAGTTTTCTTGTAGTCATAAATAACTACAAGTTTGGGCTCACCACACCCATAATATGCCAACAGCACACAGTATTCTCGAATGTCACCCATCCAAATACTAACCGCGCCCAACGCTGCTTAACTTCAGTGATCTGACGAGAACTGGTTTTTTCAGCGTGGCATGGCCGTTGGCCATTTAATTGAATAAAATCCCCCAAAAGATTATTAAAAGTCTATTATTAAACAAATTTTTCAATGTTAGGAGCTAAACAATTGTTTAACAATAATCATTGATTTCGAATTGAAAGCTTTTAATTTTTAAACAAATATATTGAACGGTTTCGAATTGAAAATGTTCCAAATCAAAATTATTTACTATACTCATAAGTATGTAAAATATTGAAAAAGTATAATATTTTGTACTGAATGTAAAGAAATTGAACTTGTATCATAAATAAAAAGCTTTATAAATTGATAAATTTCAGATTAAAAATTTGAAAATGGGACAATTTCATTATTAAAAATGAGTTGAAATTGTATAATTTATAATTAAAAGCCTTCATTATTAAACAATTTGTTTTAAATTAAAGAATCTCGAAATTGTATGATTTCAGATTAAAATTTAGAAAATAGGATAATTTAAAAACGTTCAAAGTGGAATAATTTAAAATTAGAATTTTGAAAATGTGATAATTAAAAAACGATTGAGTTTTCATAATGTTCATTTCAAAGTGATTAAAATTTTACAATTTGAAATTGAAAACTAAGTTGAATATTTCAAAGTCAAAGCTTCTGAAATTCTAGAATTTTAAATTGTTATTACATAAAAATGTTGCAGAAAATTTTCAATTAAAAACCTTTTAAATTGAATTATTCTAAAAAAAACGTGCAAAATGAAGTAATTTTATATGGGAAACATTACAAATGAAAAAAACGTCTATATTACCGAAAAGTTGAAAATTAAAAAAATCTGAAATTCATTTAAAAATGAAAAAATTTAATTACCAAGAATTGTGATATTAAAAAGTTTTTTACATTAAAACCCTTTAAAATTTCAATTATTTAAGGCAAATTTAAATTGCCTAAAAATTCACAATTTTCAGATTGTTAATAATTATACTTCTCAAAATTCAACCATTTAAACTTTAATTAAAAAATTTAAACGTATGAAAGGAAAAAATTTAGAATTTAGCGTTCAACGTAAAAATTTAAAACTTTAAAATTGTAAATACTCAAAATTAAAGAAAATGTTCAATTACTGAGGTTTAAATTTCAGATGTTTATCTATTTTTATTTAATTTAGAATTAATATTCATTCTTGGAATCTTTCAATAGAATATTTTTCAAATTTATAATATTCTTTTTTACAAAATCTTCAACTAAAAATTGGACAATTTTAAGATATTCAATTTTTCCAATTTTTGATGTTGCATAATTCTGAACAGTTCAATTCGAAATAATTTTTTTTTTAGTTGAGTTTGTAATGTTCAATATTTTGGAATATTTTGAAATAGAAAATAATTCAGTTTTCAATGCCTAGTTCTAAAATCTTCTAACTTTTAAGGCTTGAATTTTACAAATTATTTTCTTAATTTGTCATTGTTTTGAATTTATCCTGGAAGCATTTAATTTAAAATTGTTTCATTGCAAATCCTTTAAACTAAAAATTGTGCAACTATCAAGTCTTTCAATTTGATATTCTAGGATTCCGAAGATTTAAAAACAAAATAATTTCGTACTTTTAAAATTGAAACTAAACAATTAATAATATTTAAATCTAAAAGTATTAAATTGAAAACTAACTATTCAGCCTTTCAATATGAAATTTTACAATTTTGAAAGATTTAATAGTGAAATTGTCCTCACGTTTTTAATGTTTGTATTTGAAACTATTATTGATTCAGGAGGATTGCAATATTTAAAATTGTTGAATGATTAAGGCTATTAATTAAAAATGATTGTACAATATTAGCAGGCAACTTGTCAATATAAATCTAGAATATTTTAGGGTGGCCTCTAATGATCGAGCCTGCGAAATCGCTCGGAACGGCATAACTTCTCCTAATGAAACTTTTTTGGCTTCAATTCAGCAACACTTCAACTCGGGACTGGGCCTTTTGTTTTATCTTTAAAAATGGGGATTCTATTTTCCTGAATATTTCTTCGCTCTCCTGAAAAAGTCCAATTTTGTTGGTTATCTAGTTATGTATACGAGCACTTTTCAAACAAGAGCCTTTTTCTTTGTTCACAAAAATATTCACCTTTATTGTCTTAAATAATGAGAGAATAGAACAAGTTGATAAGTACGTATGCCTGGGTAGCCTATTCACTCGCGCCAGAAAGATAGATGGGGAGTTAGATAGGCACAGAATCTGTGAATGAGGCCTTAATCCGAAGAAACATAAGAAGCCGTAAAAACACGAGAGCTTGCATGAAAAAATGCATGGACGTGAAGGAAGCTAGAGAAATATGCCAGGACAGAAAAGTGTGGCGACAAATAGTTTATAAAAAGAATTGCAGTAGAGTGAACGACACTTGAAACAAAGAGCTTGGACTTTGTAAGGCTCTTCACTTGGGGTGATCGCTAGAGAGATTGATCAACAACCTGGGTCAGGGCAGTGTTGCGGAACAAAAGTGTTATTTAAATAAATAACACGAGAATTCTAGATCAATCTAAAAAATCAATACCTCCTTCCTCACATTACTCCCTTCATCACCGATTGAGTCACGCCTACCCCGAATGGGAAATGGTATAATAATAATAGTGTATGCGATTCAAACCGAGTCAAACATGAACATTTTCACTGTTTTAGTCTTCCAACAAAATCTGTGACATAGAAGACGACGTTAAGGATGCTCTTAAAAAGTTTCGTTTCCGTAAGAGTCAAACGAATGCAGCTCTTATACGTAAGTAATTTCATATTTGATCAATGGCATGTACCCTTATTAAGGCCATGTAATAATTATCATACTCCTACTTTACCGACATTTTTTCACAACATCTTACGGCCCCACGAAAAGAGATATCGAGTTGAAAACTTAGGAAGTTAAATAAAAGGCACTAAGGAACATTTGTATAACCCTACTTTTTGGAAATTTTTTGGTATTTCTAGAAAGTTAGGACCATACCAGGCCTAGGACTCACGCCACTATTGACACTTCTTTTAGCGATGCAACTATTTTGAAAAAAATGACACTAATGCTACTATTTTCTGAAAATGCTCGCTAATGCAAATATTTTTTTACTATGCGTTTAAACATATTTTCCAATTTCCGCGCTAGGTTGACTAAAATAATATATCCGCTATATAAAAAATCGAAAATTTACAAGATTTCATGGGATTTCAGAACACTTCAAATATGTCAAGGGATTTGAAGAGATTTTAATAAGTTTCATCTGATTTCAGAGGATTTCAAAGTTTTCAATATTTTTGAACAAAAATTTAAAAGATATTACTAATTGCAAGGTAATTTACGGGATTTCAAAGTATTTAAATGGATTTGTAGGGGTTTTATCAGACCAACGCAATTTTAATGGATCTTCAAGGACTTGAAGATTTTAAAAAATTGCATAAGGATTTAAAAGATTTCAAAGGTTTCAAGGGACTTTAGGAAAATTCAAAGAGTTTCTAGAGAATTTTAAGGTTTAAATGAAACAGAATTAATTTTTAAGGGACTTCTAGGGGTTTCAAGACATTTCTATGGATTTGATGGGGTCTCAAAGGATTCCAAAGATTTAAATATTTTGAAAGGAATTTTAACAGGTTTAGATTTATAAGATTTCAAGATGTTGTACGGGATTTCAAAAGATTTCTAGAGATTTCACAAGATTTGATGGTTTTTAAAAATTACAAAGGAATTTCTAGAATATAGTGTATTTTAAAAGATTGCAAGAAATTTCGTGAGATTTCAAAGAATTTCTTGGGTTTATAGAAATAATTTTAAATTGCTAATGAATATTTCAATGAATTTTTACGGTATTTACAAAATTTCAAGGGATTTTAAGAAATGTTACGATATTTGAGGGATTCATAGGATTCCAAAAGAATTAAAAGATTCCATAAGATTATAAGGAATTTCTATAGATTTCAAGTAATTTGCAAAAATTGAAGAGTTTTTCAAGGATTTCAGAGGATTTTCACCAAATTTAAGGGTTTTACATAGATTTCAATGCATTTAAACGGATTTTAAAGCTTCTAGGGTACTTTAAAAGATTTCAAGGGATTTCAAGGGGCTTTATGAGATTTTATTGGGTTTTGCGGGATTTAAAATATTCAATCACTTTTTTATGAGTTTTGAAATATATTACAGATTTCAAGATGTTTTACGGTATTTAATTCAATTTTTGTAGGATTATAGAAAATTTCAAGAGATTAACAAATTTCTAAGGAATTTCAACTGATTTCGTAAGATTTCAGAAGATTAAACAGATTTAGAAGATATCAATGCTTTTTTACGATATTTACAAAATTTCAAGGGATGTCAAGAAATGTTACGATATTTGTGGGATTCATAGGATTTCAAAAGTATTAAAAGATTCCATAAGATTATAAGGAATTTCTATAGATTTTAAGGGATTTAAAAAAACTGAAAAGTTTTTCAGGGATTTCAGAGGATTTAAACAGAATTTAAGGTCTTCTAATAGATTTCAGTGGATTTCAACGGATTAAAAAGATTTCAAGGGATTTCAAGAGGCTATTAAGCGGCTCATCACATTTTATGGGATTTTACGGGATTTCAAAGATTTCATCATTTTTTAAGGAATTTAAAAATATATTACAGATTTCAAGATGTTTTATGGGGTTTTATTCGATTTTTGTGAAAGTACTAGGGATTTAACAAGATTTAAGGGATTTTATACATTTCAAAGGATGTCAAAGGGTTCTAAAGAACTTAGGGTATTTCAAAAGATTCCAATTATATTTATAAGATTTCAAGGAATTCTAACGGATTTCTAGAGAAGTTTATGGAATAGGTGAAATGAGAGGTAATTTCAAATAACTTCTAGGAATTTCTGATGATTTCTGCAGATTTTAGGGATTTTCAGGGTTTCATAGGAATTAAAAATAAATTATATGATTTCCATGGATTTCTACGGATTTCAAAGGATTTAAAAAGATTGTCGAGTTTTTCAGGAATTTTTAGAGGATCTCAACTGATTTCCGAGGTTCTTAAAGAATCTCAATCGATTTCAAAGCTTTTAGGGCATTTTAAAAGATTCGAAAAGATTTCACACGATTTTATGGGAGATGTATACTGTATACTAGATTTCAAATATAGTTAACCTCTCGATGAAATATTTTTAAAATTTGCATGACATTATTTTGCTACTTCACAGTCGTTCTTTAATGCCTTTTATATAATTTCCCAAATTGTCAAGTGGATATCTCAATCCGTTTGGACGTGAGCTGTTGCAAAAAAAAATTTGATTAGGTACCAATCAGGTAAGTATTACATGGCCTTAAGTATTATATAAAAGAACTAAAACAATTTTTTATTTACAGTGAAAGTCGACAGAGAAAAGCAAAAGATATGCATCGACGAACAGATCGAGGTATGTAGATAAAAATATTATTATTTATTTTCAAAAAATAAACTAGAGGTCATTCACAAAATTAAAAAAAAACATTTAAACATTTTTCATGGACTTTAAACACCTCCCCCGCCCCATGAATGTATCACATATTTTGTGAATGACCCCCTAGTAGAAGAATACAGAGTGACCGCTGGACCCGGAAAAGACCGGGAATTTTTTTGGACCGGGAAAAATTTGGAAATGACAGTGAATTTATTTTTGACCTAGAATTTTACTTTGAAGAAAAATATATCCAATCACTTGAGGTATTGCAAATTTCATATCACATTCTGAAATCTGTTACTTTAAAAACTTTCCGTTTTAGGTCTTCACTTTTAAGCGCATATATTCAATTGAAAGAATTTTAAAATGCAGTTTGGAAGACTTAAACAATTAAAAATCTCTTAAAATTAAATTGTAATTTGAACATTAAAAATTGAACAATAATTTATTTTACAAGACGATTCTGCATCTGTTAAAAATGAAACAATTTACATAATTTAACATTCAAAATTGAACTTTCTCAATTCAAAACCCTTAGTAGTTAAACAATGGTGAAACGTCCAATTGAAACTTCATAAACTATTTTCAATATTAAAATAATTTCAAATTCTATTCAAATATTATTTCAGTCTAAAATTCAATTTTTAACCCATTGAATTTGAAAAATTTTCATTCACAAAAAGAGCAATTGTTTATATTTAGGTAATATTAGACTTTTGATTTAAAATGAGCAATTATAAATAAAATATATAAAACTAAACATTTTGAAACTGAATTGTCTGAAATAGAAAGCCTTGAATCGTTAAAATTTCATCGAGCTAAATTTGAACTTTGAACGTTACAATTTTAATTGTTCTATTTAAAAAATGTTTCTTTGTTCATAAAATTGTTGAATTTTCATTTCTAAATAAGAATTAAACCATTAATAATTCAGGGGTAATTCGATTAAGTGTAACAGATATTTATAAGTTTTGAAAATATTAAAAAATAATTTAAAACTTGAAGATTTCAAAATATTTTTAACAAAATGTAGATTTTTGAAGATTCTGAACGAAAAATTCAGAAGTTTTTTAAGGATGTTGAAAGGTTTCAAAAGAATAGAAAATTTTTATCAAGTTTCCTAGGAAAATTGAAAGTCATTTTTATTTTGACAAATTAATTTGAAGAGAATATTTAAAAAGATTCCATAGGATTTCGAAAATTGTCAAAAAAGAATCTGGGAGCTGGAAAAAATTTGGAAAAACTGGAATTGTCAGGTAATTTTTATGTACCTGGAAAAACCTGGAAATGTCAGGGGATTTTTTCGAGAGCGTGCCTAATTTTTTTTTATTGCAATATAAAATTGAATTAAAAAATTCTTTATTTGTAAAAGTAGTTCTTAGTTGAAAATTCATGTATTTTGTTGAAAATTCGTTCTTTTTCGTAGAAAATTAATCTTTTTGGTTGAAAATAATTCTTTTTCCTTGAAAATTCAACAGCTTGTTTGTAATTTTTTTCTTTGTCTTATCTGAAAAATCTTTCTTAGTTTAAAATTCCACTTTTTTGATCGAATTCAACTGTTTTTTATTAAAAATGAAAATCTTTTTTGGTTTAAATATCAACTACTACATTTTTCGTTTAGAATTTATATTTTTTAGATTGAAACTTTAATTACTTGGTTGAAAGTTCAACTCTTTTCTTAAAAGTTAAATTTTTTGATTGAAGATTCATTATTTTAATTGAAAATTTATCGCTTTGGTTGAATAATGAGCTATTTGTTGAAAATGATTTTTTTCTTCGGCTGAAGATTAATTTTTTTATTGAATATTTAACTATTCCAGTCAAAACTTTAACTATTTTGTTAAAAATTATTATTTTTTAACTAAATGTGTAACTATTCCAGTTGAATATTCCATTATTTTATTTCAAAATTCATCTCTTTGGTTGAAATTTAATTTTCTTAACTAAAAATTCAACTATTCATTTTTTGGTTGAAAAATTGTCTTTTTTAGCTGAAAATTCGTCTTTTTGGTAGAAATTAATCTTCTTGGTTAAAAATTAATCTTTTTGGTTAAAAATGGAATTATTCTAGTTAAAAAATCATTATTTAAGTTAAAAATTCATCTTTTAGATTTAAAATTCAATTTTTCTAGTTAAATATTCATCGTTTAAGTTGAAAATTCATCACTTTGTTTGAAAATGTAACTTTTTTTTTTTTTTGAAAATTGTTTTTTTCATTGACAATTATTATTTTTTAAGAGGTTATATCTAGTTATTTTAAGGGATTTTAAAGATTTTTAGCGATGTTAAGAAAATTTTATTAAAGTGGGCTACATAGGATCTATTACTGTATATATATCTGTTGGTATTTTTTATTTAAAAGTTTTGAAAACTGGGGAAAACATGGCTGCCGCCGCAAAACACTTTATTAAAAGGGACTACATAGGATCTGTTACTATGTATTTGTGGGTAGTCTTTATTTAAAAATTTTAATAACTATTCATTTTCTGGTTGACAATTTATCTTTTTCAGGTGAAAATTCATGTGCTTTGTTGAAAATTCGTCTTTTTTAGTAGAAATTAATATTCTTGGTTGAAAATTCATCTTTTTGGTTGAAAATTTAACTATTCCAGTTGAAGATTCATCATTTTAGTTGAAAATTCATCTTTTTTGTTTAAAATTCAACTATTCTAGTTGAAGATTCATCATTTTAGTTAAAAATTGATCAGTTTTGTTAAAAATTAATTTTTTACTGAAAATTGAACTATTTCATTTTTTGTTGAAAATTGATCTTTTTTAGTTCAAAATTCAACTATTTGGTTGAAAAATGATATTTTTTATTTCAAAATTCAATTATTTTGTTGAGAAGTCATGTATTTTTTTGAAAAATCGCCTTTTTGGTAGAAACTTATTCTTTTTGGTTGATAAATCAACTATTTGGTTAAAAATTTATCTATCTTGTTGAAAATGCAATATTTTTACTTGAAAATGTAGAAAGTTGAAGCGGCTTAAATTGAATTTTAAGAATAAGCAAATAAAATTTTGTTTGATTTATTATTCAAATTCATGGATCTTGAAGACAAATTCAAGAAATGATTAAATATGTTTTTAGTATTATTTAATTGTTTAATTAATCGATGGTGCTCCTATATTTAAGAATATCTTGTAATATAATTTGTCAAAGCTTTCTAAATTAAACATATTAATTGAATCCCTCGAAACTGAAAAAAAAAACATTATATACCTATAATAAACTCAGGAAACTGTATACATATTCTGAGTCGATTATTTTAAAAAATGCGAAATATTTGAATGGCTCCGTACTATGAAAAATGATACCTAAAAAAACATGAGATACCTGGAAAAACCTGGAATTGTCAGGGAATTTTTTTCATGATTTCAGTAGACACCCTGGTGCAATTTATAAAAGTTAAAAAATTTCCATTTTCCAGTTTAACGGCATTTAATTTCAAATTGTCCAATTGAAAAGCGTTAAAAGCTTCAATTTTATGCGTGTCAATTATTGAGCGTTTGAATAAAGAAATGTTAAGCTTTAACTTTAAAAGTATAAACTTCAAAAGAGTTCCAAGTTGAGTATTTTGATTTGCAGTTCAGTTTTAATTACTAGAAATGAAAAAAATGTAAGCTTCAAGAGTTCGAGTTTTTTTACATTCTCATTCTAATGAGAAGGTATTGGTTTTATGTAAAATTTGACATAGTCGGTTTTCATCAAATCTCCACGTTTTGAGACCCCCTGAGCTAGAAAAAACGATTTTTACCAAGGTGTCTGTCTGTCTGTCTGTCTGTTTGTCCGTCTGTCTGTCTGTCTGTCTGTCTGTCTGTCTGTCTGTCTGTCTGTCTGTCTGTCTGTCTGTCTGTCTATCTGCCTGCCTGTCTGTCTGTCTGTCTGTAGCCACGATAACTTTCGAAAAAATGATCAGATTTGATTGAGCTTTGGCACACTTTTTTATGGCCGAAAAATAGAGAACGAGTTCGTTAACCAGCTATTTTGGATGAAAATCCAAAAAGTGAGCACATTTTGAAAATTTTTGAGACCACTTTTTTAGAAGATTTGAAAATTCTATGTACGGTTATTAGTAGTACGCAAAATGACGAACAAAATATTCTTATGACTTTTCGTGATAAAAAAAATTACTGGAGTTATAGCATTTTCAAAATTCCAAAAAACAAACGAAAATGAACATTTTAAGCCGAAAAACGCACGATATGAAAAAAAGTCAAGAAAAGAAAAACGTTGCTTTTTGAACACCCTATAATATTTTCATAACAACTTTTTGAATTTTTTGAAAAATAAAAAATTCAAATTTTGATCGCACAAAAAATTAATGAAAAATCAAAAAAGCCATTTTGCTGTCAAACTATACAAGATACCAGAAAAGATCATCTCACCAAAATTGTGCACCTAAAAAAGATCTACAAATTTCTTATCATTCACTTTTTGATATGACGCGCAGTTTTTGTTTTATTCGTAAAAAACAGCATTGAAAATAGAAAAATCAAATTTTCAGACTAATATTACCAGCTACGAAAAAATGACCGAAAGAAAATTTGTTCATCCAAGGAAGAGGTACAAATTTATTGTGACTCATGTTTCGATAGGATGCGTGGTTTTTGTTTTATTCGTGAAAATAACATTGACAGTAAAAAAAATCAAATTTTTGAAAAAACAATGCAAGGTACGAAAACATATAAATGAACAAAAATTGTGCATTCAAAAAAGACTTACAAACCCGTAATCAATTTTTGTGGTAAGAATATATTCAAAATGAAAAAATTAACTTTTTTGATAAACGGCACAAGCTAAAATAAAATGTTAACTAATAAAATTTGTCGTCTGAATTATATCATTACTTTTCATTTGAAATCAAATACCAATTTAGTAATTTGTATATGAAGAACATATAACACGAAGCAAAAAGTGCACGCTCAGTGTATTTACCAAATCGCACGCCGTAAGTGCGCTCAAACTTTTTTGTTTCTATCATACGGTTCAAATGATTTTCAAATCAAATATCGAGCGCGAAGCGCGAGTGTCTGGATGAGAATGTGTTCCTTAAGGTCGATAGAACCTTGAGTAAATAAAGTTCCTTTTCAGTCTAAAATAAAAACAAATTTAACAATCACTTAATATGTAGAGGTTTTGATAATTTTATAATATTTGCAAACAAACTTTTTCTTTTCATCGAAGTCGAACACGAAGTTCAAAAATCTAGAGAAGCCGAGCGTAAAGCGCGATGCAAATACGCCCGAGCGCGTAGCGCGAGGTGAATACATAATCGAGCGCGAAGCGCGAGATAAATATATGATCGAGCGCGAAACGCGAGATCCAACAGTCGCGCGCCCCAGGCGCGCTCAAACTTGCGAGCGAAGCGAGCCGCGCGCAAAGCGCGCCATGAGAATGTGCCCGCGAAGCGGGCAGATTTTTATCTCGATGATTGTGAAAGTTTTTTGTGAACCGGGAAAAACAGCGAAATGACTGGGAATTTGTTTCCTCGATTAAAATGGCAACCCTGGGATATTTCTCGCAAATACTCATATATTGATAGAAGTTTCCATTCTTTTGAAAAATCTTGAAATTATGCAAAAGTGTTAATAATTGTTTCTTACATCTAGGATATCCAGATGGATGCAGTTCAGGATCTTATACCTGCCCATCAGCCAAGATATATCGTTTATAGCTACAAAATGGAACACGCCGATGGTCGAGTTTCCTTTCCTATGTGTTTCATCTTCTATACTCCCAGAGATATTCAAATGGAATTGCAAGTTCTCTATGCAGGAATGAAACTTGTCCTGCAAAGAGAAGCCGAACTCACAAAAGTATTTGAAGTACGTGAGTTGGAAGAATTAACCGAAGATTGGCTTAAAGAAAAATTAAGTAGATAGAAGAAGTCGTTATTGATGTTTTCTAGACTTCTACATTGTCGTTTTTACTGCATTTGTACAAATAGTAACATCGCATTCTCTTTGGGATAATATTGATGAAATAGAGAAGCAATCTCGTTACGTGAATGCACGATGCGAATTGTTAAATGCTATTATTGATTATAGCTTTAAATATATTTATACATAGATATTCAGATTATGGTGATAGTTGGATTCATAGAATCTCTTCATTTTTGTATACTATTCCATTTATCCTTTTTTCAATCTTTTGTGATCAATGTTGTTTACAAATAAGATTTAAACTTTATTCTTTATGGGTTTTGTTCAATCATTTTGATTGCGATGTTTTAATTTTTCTAATTTGCAATTATATGTCAAGTAGAAACTTATCTGTGATTATATACACACAGATTTATGATAATGTTTGTGAAAAATCTAAGATGATTTTAAAAATCATTCAAACTCCAATCACTTTGAGACTGCAGAAAAGAGGGATTTGATACTTTTTCTATTTTTTTTTAATTTTCTGGTAATCGCCCAATGTTGTCTCAGTGTTAAACTTTACTCGCATGCATTTATGAGAGTTTTTCTAAGACTCCTAATATATGTTGATTTTGGGGGATATATTTCACTGTGAATTTATTGATGTATTACGAAATACGGTATTTATCTATTATTGATTATAGAGCGACAAAAATATATTGTTATAAGCACATTTATTAAATTGAATTTATACTCTTTTGCATATCTTTTGCTAGTCAGTAATCAGTGTAGACCATGTAGAGAAAAAGACAGGGAAATATTTTATAGATGCTGTAATATTGAAGTATGTTGCTTATTGATTTTTATCGTGATGCAATAAAAATTTGTATTTCTTTGCTAATTGTTGGATTTCATTATATTCTACGAGAAAATAAACCTTTTTCTACTTAAAAAATTGTTTTTCTTTCTTTTAAAAGTTCTGTTTTTATTTTACAGGGTATGTACTAACCAGGAAATAACCGAGAATTAAAAAAAACGGGAATTAACCGTTAATACGAATTCGAGTCGGGAATCACATTTAAACTTTTGCAAAATGTGAATTTTGAAAGGTTTCAAGAAAATCAAACAATTTTCTTCAGACTTCTGGGAAGTTTTAAAATGATTTCATATGTAAAACCATTAATTTTAAGAGAATATTTCAAACGATTTGCAAAATTGTCAAAAAAGAATCCAGAAGATTTTAAGGCAATTTTTATAATTATGCAGCATTAAAAATGTATAGTATATGAAAAAATACTAATAAATTGAAAAACAAATTTCGAAGCGTTTTAAGAATTTTTAAAGATTTTAAGAAAACAACCAAATTTCTTAAGATCTGAGAAAATTATAAATGATTTTCTATTCTGAAAAATTAATTTTCAAAGAAAATTCCAACAAATTTCAAAAGGTTTCTAAATGAACAAAAATTTTAGGAATAATTCGAGTCAAATAAAAGATTCAAAAGATCCACCTTTTCGGCTGAAAATGCAATTGTTTGCTTGAAAACTCGACCGTAATTTGCTGAAAATTGTTTTCCTTTGTTAAAAATTTATTTTCTTGATAATCGGTCTCTTTTTGTTTGAAAATTCATTTTTTAACGGAAAATTTAATTTTTGGAATTGAAATTTTGTTGAAAATTGAACTACTTTGTTAAAAGCTGATCTACTTTGTTGCAAATTTCTTTTATTGTAATTGAAGATTCATAATTTTAGTTGAAAATTCATCTATTTTGTTAAAAATGTACTATTTTGTAGAAAATTCATTTGTTGGTTTGAAAATCAAACATTTGGTTTTAAATTAACTTTTTTATTCAAAATTCATATTTTCGGGTTAAAAAATGTAACTAAGTTATGAAAAATTCCCCTGTTTCGGTAAAAATGTCACCTTTTATTGTTAAAAATGTAACTGGTTAAAAAAGAATTTTTTTTTTGGTTGAAGATTTAAATGTTTTCTTGAAAATTCGTCTTTTTTCAAGCCTAATTTAAAGCTTTTATTTATTTATTTTTTTTCAATAAAATGCGGATTTTTGAAGATTTTGAAACCAAATTTAAAAGCGTTTTTAAAAGATACAAAATTTTTTTTTAACTTTTAAACATTTCAAAAAACGTCGACAATAATTTGGAAGATTTTAAGGCAATTTTTTTATTTTGAATAATTAAAAAAAGAATTAGGAATAATTCGAGTCAGTTTAAATGTTGTTTAAAAATTCTTCTCTTGGCAGAAATTCCACCTTTTCGGTTAAAAATGCAATTTTTTGGTTGAAAATTAATTTTCTTGGTTGAGGATTTAATTATTTTGTTGAAAATTCGTGTTTTCTTATTTTTCTTTTTCTTCTTAACTTTAATTTGTTGAAAATTATTTTTTTTTTGTTAAAAATTTATTTTCTTGAAAATTCGTTTTTTTTTGTTTGAAAATTAATTTTTTAACTTGCTATTACACAAGAAGTCCAATATAAGGCCGAATGATTTAGTTCTTCCTAGAACTGCTGGCCCACGCAGTTTCTCAGCGCACAGGCAGTGTCAAAAATGCGTCGCCACCAGTAGCGGAGCGATAAAAAAACTGACTGTTGACGTTTCCAACGACTGATTTAGTGCCACGGCCAGTGCGAGGAAACCCCCTAGACTGGCCTTATATTGGACTTCTTGTGTAAATATTTCATATTTAGTTGAAAATGAATCTTTTTTTAGTTGAAAATTCATGTATTTTGTGAAAAATTCATCTTTTTTGGTTAGAAAATGAATTTTTTGGTTGATAATTCATCTTTTTGATAGAAAATTCAATTACCTGGTTCAAAATTATTTTTTTTCTCGAAAATTCATATTTTCGGAATTTAATTAAACTATTTTATTGAAAATTCATCTTATTTGAATGAATTCAACTTTTTTGATTGAAAAGTAAAATCTTTTTCAGTTGAAATATCGTCTATTACATATCTTTTTGAAAATTCATCTTTTTTTGTAAATAATTTACAATTTGAAAAGATTTCAAAATTTTTTCAACAAAATGTGGATTCTTGAAGATTTTGAAACAAAAAATTTAAAAGCGTTTTAATAATGTTGAAATATTTCAAGAAAATAAAAAAGTTTTCTTAAGATTCATATGGGAAAATTTCAGGATTTTTTATTTTGAAAAAAGGCTTCTAAGGAAAAATTGAAAAATGTTGCTAAACATTTCAAATAATTTTCTAAATTTTTCAAAAAGAAGATAAAAGATTTCAAAGCAAAATGTTTTAATTTTTGCAAGATTACAAAGGTTTAGAAAAATTCGAGTAAGTTTAAGAGATATTTGGAAGTTTTTGAAAGATTCAAAAAAGATTTAAAGCTTGTAAAGATTCCTAAAAATTTTAAACAAAATGTAGATTTTCAAAGATCATGAAATAAAATTTAGAGCGTTTTAAGAATTTTGAAAGGTTTCAAGAGAAGAAACATTTTTTCCTAAAATTCGTGGGAAAATTTCATGGTTTGTTATTTTGAAAATTGAGTTCAAGATGAAATTAAAAAATATTTTAAAACATTTTAAATGATCTTCTAAAATGCCCAAAAAGAACGTGAGAGATTTTAAAGCAAAATTGTTAATATTTCCGGGATTACAAAGTTTTAGAAAAAAATTCGAGTAAGTTTGTGAGATATTTGGAAGTTTTGGAAAGATTCAAAAATAATGTAAAACTTGTAAAGATTTCTAAAAAAAGTCGTAAAAAACTGGAAGATTTTAAGGGAGCTATTTAAGACATAAAAGGAGATTTGATATTTACAACCCAGAAATTGGGTGGCAAAAAATAGTACTAATTTAGTTTTTTTTTTTTTTTGAAAATGCGCGGGCTCATATTTGTCCACAAAATTTGCCAATCATAATGAATCTTTAAAATGTTCTAACGGAATCTAAACGTTGTAATTGGTTCTCCATTTGACATCTGTGGGTACAAAATGGCGACGTTTCACATTCGGTGATTTGGTGTGATTGTTGTCATTTACGCGACTGTTGTTTCTTTTGTGTAAGAAAAAACCACTTGAAAATCAAATCAAGGGAAGCAAATATAATGAATACATTGTAAATAGTGAAAAAAGTGTAATATAAATATTCGATGATACAGATCGCATGAATAATATGTCGTATTCTAATTCTGTAAACAGTGTAAACGTTTCGGTGGAAGCACCGATTGAGAATTTGATTCAAGAAATCACATATGATGGTCAAGAAATTTATCAAGCGTAAGTTCTGGTTTAATTATTCTAAGTAAAAACCTAATATTTTTGTGAGTGTTCTCCTTAAATGTAAAATAATTTGCTTAGCTGTGAACTTAACCTCACAAAAAAACTTTAGTATATTTTATTTTTAATGCAGTTCTAATTTTGAAATCTAGTACAAATTTTTATTGATGTATTTATAAATGTTTGCTTCGTTTTACGGTTATTTTTCTATTGTTTTCCCTATCGTTTTTATTTATTGAAGTATTTACCTGACTCAGTTACTTTATAATAATATAGTTTCAACGTTTGAATAAAGGAAACAACGTAATTGAACCAATTTTTTTTCAGACCCTTGACCTTGTCGGAGAATTTGGCTAAAATCGCCCAGAAGATTGACTTTAGCAAAACTAATGGCGAAGAAGTTAAAAAGGAACCATCTGAGAATGGAGGCAAAGATGAAGAACCAAAAGATACTTCTGCTCAGTCCACGTTATGGCCTTGGGATACTGTCAGAAACAACCTCAGGTTTGTCCCCAACAGAAACTTTTTTTTCAATAGTAAACAAATTCAATTTATATCAATCTATCCTTCTCCTAAAAAGTTATAGTAACGAGATTTTGCATGCATTGTTATCGAAAACTAATTGTAAGTTTTGTTTACCCCTAAAAATTACGAATTTTCTCGACTTTTGCAAATCTCAATTTCCACGTGAGGAGTTTTAATTCTAAAAATTCATTTCGAAAAGGGAAAATTCAAATTGTAACTGATTCTTTAATAGTGAAGGCAACAATTATGTTCTAAAATTTTTTACAACACGTTTTAAGAATGGCAAAAGGATTCTATTAATTGCCCCTTGATGATATTGAATGACAGGGTGGCCACCCACCCGGGAGAAACTTGCACCTGGAAAAAACTCGGAGAGAAATATTACACGGGGAGATTCCCGTATTTCATAATTCGCTCATTTTGTAATTTTTGAAAGTTTCCAATTAGAAAGCATATAATTTTCCAAGTGTTTAGAATAATTAAACTTTACAGGTACACAATATTTAAAATTCTGCAATTTTTAACGACGAAAATGACAGTGATTTTTTTTTTTTTTGACAGAAGTCACATTTTTTTGTGAAAAAGTCTATCCAGTCGTGTTGAATGTCACTTGATACTACATGATATGATACTTATTAATAATATATTTATCGTCTTGAAAATTGATATAATTTTAATTTTAAATTATAGTTTAAATGCGCAATTCTAAAAGAGTTTAATCTTTGATGTCTTGAAACTAAAGTTTTTCCTTAAATTAATTTTTGGAGGTTTCGAATTTTAAATTTCACAATATTGCAGTTTCAAATTGAAATATTCAAAATGTCAGGAACATTCCGCCATTAAATTCGAAAAATAATTTAGAAGATTTTATAAATTTGCAAGATTACAAAATTGTAGAAAAAATTCAAATAAGTTTAAGTGTTATTTAGGAGGGTGTGAACAAATTAAAAAATAATTTAATATTTAAAAAGATTTCAAAAACTAAATCAAATTTGATATTCATAAGAAGCCTTTTCAAGAATTTTTAAAGGTTTCAAGACAATAAAAAAATGTTCTTAAGATTCACGGGAAAATTTTGAATGATTTTTATTTTGAATATCTTTTATGCTGACTCGAACTTTTCGTAAAATTCGATAAGATTCTGTAAAAAAAAAAAATTATTTCTTTCCTAGATTCTTTTTCGACATATCTGAAATCTTCAAAAATCTTTTTGAATTTTTCAAGAATATAAGGAAAATTATATTTTTATAACCTTAAAAACAAACAAATAGTTGTTCGACATTTTTATTTGGTATTACAAATTATTTTTCCTTGCAAATGAAAAACTATACACGCGCGCGTAGCACGCGATTGATGCTAGTCTAAAAAAATGGTGTACCGAAATGTCTCGAAAATCTCCCACTCATTGTTGTTGAAAAACTTGATTGGCTTTTGAAATACTTGAAATTGCTCCATTTATTACATTTATAATTTTAAAATGAAATCCGCTGTTGACATTCACTTTGTTTACAAGTGTTAATCTAATTTCTGATAGGGAAGTATGTATTTGTTCTTGCCCATGCAGATCCTAAAGTGTCTACTCTGATAAGAGAATAAAAATTTATTTCATTAAATAAAAAAAAATTGATTGCTGCTAATTCTTGAGTGCCGAGTGGTTGATCATTCAAAGATTTCTAAATATTTCATAAAATTTCAAAAGATTTCAGAAGTTCTCTTTGAGTTTTGAAAAGTTTAAACAAATTTCAACGTTTCGGAATTATTTTATAATATTTGAAGGAATTTACAATTATTTCAAGTGATTTCAAGAAATCTCAAGAGATTTAGAGGAATTTCAAAGGCTTTTAAGGGATTTTAGACCAATTTAAGAAATTACAAAGTATGTTATGCGATTTCAAGAGATTAAAAAATATTTCAAGTAATTTCAAAAAATTTCCAAAGGCTAAAAGACTTCAAAGACTTTCACAGAAAATTTCTAAACATTTTAAGGAATTTCAGAGGATTTCAAAAATTTGTTTTTCAAAGTATTTGAAATTATTTTATAGGGTTTCAAAGAAATGCATAGGATTTCATGAGGTTTCAGAAAATTTCAAGTCATTTTAAGAAATTTTGAAAGGTTTAAAATGTTCCAAACTATTTTAAGAGTGGTCAAACCCTCGTTTAATACTAAGACATAAGTATTTCAAGATCAAAAAATATTTATTTGTATTGTTTACACAAGACTTGTGGCCAGCGAACCATTAGCAGCTATTTTCTGATATAGTCATATTTGAAGTATTATAACTTATAAGTAAAGTTCTGAATTAATTAAAAATACGTATTTTTGAATTATTTAGCCCTTTTCAGTGCAATACAACTCATTACTTAAAATATGGAAATATTCTATGAATACGCACAAACGGTACTTCTGCCCTAAATTTTTATTGAAAAAATTGTAACCCAGTATTTTCTAATAACTCAATACTTTTTCGAGACAGGAATGCTTTAACAGAAGTATGTGTGCTTGCCGACGTCCTCTCGATAGCTCGAGAAAAAAGGTACATGGTTTTGGATCCGATACCACAAGAGGCCGTAGAAGTCAAACAAATGGTCCAAGTTTATGGCAGGAAAAAGGCACTTGCTGGTGCAGCACAAGTTCTCATGCAGGGCGCCGAGAGACTGAAAAATTGCCAAAACGAATTGGCGAGGAATCGCACGACTCCTAATTTCCATATTGAGTTGCTGCGACTTCGTCAGAATTGGCGCCTTAAGAAAGTTTCCAATTCCATAATTGGAGACTTGAGCTACCGCACTGGTAAGTTACTTTTTTAAGATTACCGAGCTTTCCTTAAAACTTTCAATTAACAATTTTAATTTAAAGCAAAGTAAAATAAATTTGTTTATTTCAATCAAACAGCGGGTTCAAAATATACGCAAACGGGAATGTTCGAAGTCACAAAAGCGGAGGAAGAGGAAGACACCAGCACAAGTCCACCTGCTTCGCCCAATCCGAATGCGCTACTCCCGGCTGTACCGTCCACTGGTAAACCATCGGCCTTACGTGTCACAATTCCTAGCGAACTTCAAGGAGTTGCATACATTGAGGTCTTGTGCCAAAAAGGTACTCAGAAAATCGATCTTCCTATGGGTTTATTAGTCAGTTGTGTGTTTATGTGTGAATTGTGATGTACGATGACTGAAAAGTGACGTAGGATGGATTTTTAAAACTTCATCGGAGGTATCTGCTAAAGAGGATGAACTAAAATCTATCTTTATCCTGCAAAACCTTTATTTACCCTTACCATACAAATTCCTTAATCCTCGGTAATATAACCAGGCTAGAATTTACGTCAGAAATGAAACTTGACGAGAGTTTTATTTCAGATCAAGAAGATTTGTGCAGCGTAAACATTAGTCTCTTGAACAACAATACGAATAGTACGAACAACACAAATTGGCAGCAGAAACTGGAAGCGGCACAAAACGTTCTTTTTTGCAAAGAGCTCTTCAGCCAATTGGCGAGGGAAGCAGTCCACTTGCGAGCTCCTATTCCCCACATGGTAGTCGGAAATCAAATTATGGCAACGGTAATACTTAAAACATGTACATTTAATAGTGAATAGTATGTGTGCACCGTGATGACACGATGACTTTTTTTATATTTTTCTCTAATATATTAATCTCTACAATTGTCAAAATTCTTTCCAGGTTTTGCCAGGCATACAACTGATAATTGGACTATGTCACAGTACCGGCAACGACAAAAAGCCCTCAGCACCTCCAGCTCACAAAACCGATCACGATCACGTACTCGAGCATTCATTACACCAATTACTGCGTGAAGTACATCACAAAAATACTCATCATCCATTCCCTCATCCTGCGTCAGGTCCACTGGGTCCAAGCAAACGCAGATGCCTTGCAGGTCCAAGTGCAGCTGATAGATATGAACTGATCGAGATGACCAAGAGTCAAACGCTATTGGAACAAATTATCCAACAGGCCCAACATTTCTTTATGCGTCTGCGGACAGAATACGTTTTAGATACAATTGCAAAGGAAGTTAAAGATCCTCTTATCGTTTCTCATTGGAATGCTCTCAATTCACCGACTCAATCGTGTGTAAAGATAAATATTCTAACTCACGGTTACGACTCTATGTATCGTACATCTCTGGTCGTACATGTCGGTGAAAAATCTCTCAAGTGTGTTTGTCGGGATGGTAGAGTGATGCACATGAGTTACGAGCCTCAAGAATTGCGCGATCTAATCTTCTGTCAGATCCATCAACACCAAATCATCGCGGTTCAATCTTTAGCGAAGTGTATGGGTTGGCAGTTTCTTTCGAACAGTTCGCATCTCGGTCTTGGGGCAGTCGAGCCTCTTGGAAATGCGAGCAGTTGTATATTAGCCTCTCCGATTGGCGACAGAATGATAGCGGTCAGATGCGAACCACAAAATGGGATTCAGGTTGCAATAGCTCATTCTCCGAGAAAGGACTTCTTCCCTGGTCAACTAGTGCGAGAAAGAAAGTGGGAAAACCTCGGAGGATCTTTCAAAGAAGTCAGGTGGGACAAAATGGAAGGGAAGAACTTCTTGAATAAAATGGAACTGCTGATGGCTTCCCTCACAAGCTCTTAATCATTTGCGAGAAACATTAAACAGGGTGATAGAATTAAGGTGATAGTGAAGTTTGAGTTTCTAAATATGTACAAGATTTTTAGGTAGGCAATTCGATTGTTATGCATCTGAAACGAATACACATCAAGAATTACTTAACGATGAATTTGTCAATTTTATAACAGTTTATTGTTTACAAAAGAGACTGATACGAATGATACATTAGTTGCAGTGACGGATGATGTAAAATTAAAAGACAGTAAATTAATTAAAAAATTTAATTCTTATTAAATATGAGCAGAGTGCATTATATTTTGTCTGTACATTTTCTTACTGCGGACTATCTTCATTCTTACAATATTTTTTACGTAACATGAAAAGCAAAATCAATAAATTATTGGAATACGATTTCGAAAATTATACAGCATTCTTTCATTATTCCCGTTTTCAGGTCCTTCGTTCAAAAATAGTAACTAAAGAATCAGTCAACAAATACTGAGAAATACAATTGATTGATTTGCAAACTCGACAATCTAACGATATAAAATAATTTTTCCTTATCGTCGCATGTAGAGTTTATTACTTATTATAAATCTATCATAATGATTTCATGAGGGTAATGGATAATTTAATAAAACTAATTGTGAATATGTAACAGATATGACAAGATCACACTTTCATAAATCTTCTCGCATTTCATATCTCATTCTCCGAATGCATTGTATAAAAAATGTCCAATTTCTTAGCTACGAATTTACTATATAATTAAGTATATCCATGTCTTAAATATAAACCAACTACCTTCACAATTTCGTAATTCCTTACATTTTCAGACTTTAGATTCAGCCGCACCGTGTATCCTTCCGGAGACAAATTTACGGAAAATTAAGTTAGGTTTTAAGAAAAATATAAACTTAACTTCCAGAGACGAAATTCTCTACTCTTATAATTAGATATCTCAAATTGTAGTGGTTCGGATTGAAATCTCGGTCTGAATAACACGCTAAACTGTTCACATTTTCTCTCTTCTTTTATTTCTTGATAAAGCAGTTGATTATATTCTGTGTTTTACCACCGGCTACTGTAAAGGCAAGTGTAGCAGTAATCAAAAGAATAATGTACGATGCTGATAGACTGATTGCTTGATAACCAATTCCATTCAGTAAGGTCATGGCAGAAACAAATAAGTGAGAACCAACCACCCACGCAACTTGGCCCCATCTTTTGTGATCAAGGGCGGAAAAGAACACTACACCCCAAAACGTATGTAGTAATATAAAAGCTAGTGTTGTAGCTGCGGAAATGATGAAAAAGAATTCGTTGCCTCGGTGAAGACCCATGGTTCCGGGTCCTACAGCGTCTGCTAAAACGTTCACCAAGGCAAATGCACCACTCATGAGTCCAAAACCTAGGCCGCAGACGTACGCGAAAACGTGTCTACTATCGGCAACATGCGCCGTTGTCACTTTTTCCAGGCCTCTTTCGGCTTTACGGAGTATCCAGTAGAGGAGGTACCTACAACAACAAATTCAATGATAGTGTCAGTATAGGCCTATAATGATTTCTCTATCATTTTCCGTGATTATAGGAGCACAGCGCACAAAGAGCTCAAAAAAGGGGAAATAGGGTAATTTTTCACGAAAAAGGGGAAAAATTAAACAATTATTTTTACATTCAGAAAAGAATAAACAATCTTTTGTAAGAAATTGCATATAGTTTTCAAATAGTGTTAAGTGAATTTTTAATGATTTCTGCCATTAAAGAATTAATTTATTTTTAATTGTATATATTTAGGACGTTGAAAATCTATTCACGGCAATATGAAAAAGTATGACAAAATATAAAACTTCTTAAATAAACAATTTTTACATGTTTTAAATCGTATATATCCAGAATATTTTCTCTTCTAAAAATGCCTTCATTAATAATTAAATCGTGGTACTTATAAGTATAATTAATATTTCTGCGCGATATTTGCTATTTCGTCCCTATTATAATTAATACTTTGAAAAAAGAACAATTTTTATTTTACAATATTAACATAGAAACTATTCAAAAATGCATAATGACCAATTTTCAAATATTAAGAGTTCTACACATTTTTGAAACGAAATCTGTTGAAATTCTTTGGGATCTTTTAAAGTAACTTAAAATTTTTTAAATCCTTTGGAATTTGTCGATTTTCTTCATATCCCTTGAAACTGTTAAAATCCGTAGAAATCCCTTGAAATAAAATGGATTTTATTCCCTAAATTTCTTTAGAAACTCGTTAAAACTTCTTAAAATCTTTAGAAATCGTAAAAATCTATTAAAACGTGTAGAAATCATGTTAAATACCATGAATTAATTTAAATTTCTCTAAAGAAAAACTTTCAGAATAAATTGCACACCATTTTTGATAAAAAAATTTGTTTTAATTTTAAAATAAAAGAAGACAATTTTTTGGTTTTATTTTGATCGCAAAGAAAAGCATTGATTTCTGCATTTAAGAAAAAGTTAGAGAAAAAGGTTTGTTTAAATTTTTGTAAATCTTGCATTAAATATTATATGGAATGTATATTTAAAGAAAAACTATTTAACATCTACTAAAAACTGTACTTGGATTTGCCGAACTGTTAAAAGCTGGTTATTGGTAGTTTTTGAAAATTGTTTAAATTCTAGAACTTATTAAATTTGTGTCCTATCTAAAATGTCATTAAGATAAATTGTAAAGTGGCAATACACAACTAGATAACCAACATTTTTTCAAAAATGGGTTTACTGCATACAAAATTCTTAAAAAATCAAATACGTGCTGTGATAAAAAGATTTGTTCGAAATCTCATTTTTTAATACAGCAATAAAAAATGTGACTTAAACTTTAATTAATTGAAAAAGAAAAAAATTTCTTCATTTTATAGCCCTTTCACCGTATAATTAATTATTTTAAACAAAAAATATCAGTGCGATACCGTCACACTAAATTTTGATTTTCTCGGAACAAAATCATTTTTTTGTATCAAATACTTGTTATTCTTATTTATCTTTCCCATATCTCGGGAGAAAATGTTTATTATTGTGAAAAATTGAAAATTCGATTTTCATTCGCCAGCGGAAACCAATTTTCAAAACCTCTTAATTGTAACCTCAAAATTCTTGGACGATTTACTCGGAATTGGTTCACTTTTATCGCAATCCGCAGCCTAGACTGTTCCAATTTGTGTTCAGTTCTTTATTTTCAACCAAAAAATAAAACTAAATTTAAAAAATTACACTTTCTAACAAAGTGATGAATTTTTAACTAAAATGATGAACCTTCAACTGGAATAGTTTAATGTTTAACCAAAAAGATGCATTTTCAACTAAAATTATGAATTTTTATATACCTGGAGAAACATGGAAATGTCACGGATTTTTTTTTAAGTCAGGGAATTTTTTCGAGAGTGTGCTTAATTTGTTTTTAACATGTGATGTACAATTGAAAAAAATGATTCATTGGTAAAAGTAGCTTTATATTACTGTACTTAACTATTTTGTTGAAAATTCTTTTTTTTTGGGTTTAAAATTAATTTTTTTAACTGAAATTTTACTATTCTATTTTTAGTTGAAAATTCAAGTAGCTGGTTGAAAATTCATCTTTTTGCTTGACAATTCAACAGTTTGTTTGCAATTTTTTCTCTCTGACTGAAAAATCTTTTTTATTTGAAAAATTCAACACATGTTGAAAAGACGTCTTTTTTTGTTGAAATCAACTATGTTTAATTAAACAATTTAATCGCCTTTGGTTGGAATATCAACTACTACGTTTTTCGTTCAAAATTCATCTTTTTGGAATTAAAATTTAATTACTTGGTAGAAAGTTAAACTCTTTTGTTAAAAGCTAATTTTTTTGGTTGAAGATTCATCACTTCAATTAAAAATTCATCTCTTTGGTCGAACATTAATTTTTTTAACAAAAAATTGAAATATTTAATTTTTGGTTGAAAAATTATCTTTTTTAGTTGAAAATTCAAATTTTTTGTTAGAAATGAACCTTCTTGATTAAAAATTCATCTTTTTGGTTGAAAATTCAATTATTCTAGTTAAAGATTGATCACTTTAGTAGAACATTCATATTTTTTGTTTAAAATTCATCCATTCCAGTTTGAAGATTCATAATTTTAGTTGAAAATTCATCACTTTGTTTGAAAATGTAACTTTTTTTGAAAATTAGTTTTTTTTATGAAATTAATTTTTTTAAACTGAAAATGTAAGTATTCCAATTGAATATTCCATTATTTTAATTGAAAATTCAGCTCTTTGGTTAAACATTAATTTTTTAATGGAAAATTTAACTAATCAACTTTTGATTGACAATTTATCTGTTTCAGTTGAAAATTCACCTTCTTGGTTCAATATTTAATATTAATTCAATATTTAAGTATTCCAGTTAAATGTCCATCATTTTAGTTGAAAATCTATCTTTTTGGTTTAAAATCCATTTATTCCAGTTGAATGTTCCATCATTTTAGTTAAAAATTCATCTCTTTGGTTGAAAATTCAATTATTCTAGTTAAAGATTCATCATTTTAGTTGAGAATTCATCTTTTTGGTTTAAAATTCAACTATTCCAGTTTAAAGATTCATAATTTTAGTTAAAAATTCATCATTCTGTTTGAAAAGGTAACTATTTTTTTTAAATTACTTTTTTTTGTTGGAAATTTTTTTTTCAACTGAAAATGTAACTATTCAATTGAATAATGCATTATTTTAGTTGAAAATGCAGCTCTTTGACTGAACATTAATTTTTTTAACTGAAGAATTAATTATTCAATTTTTAGTTGACAATATATTCTTTTCAGTTGAACATTCATCTTTTTGGTTTAAAATTCACCTATTCCAGGTAAAGATTCATAATTTATTTCCAAATTCATCACTTCGGTGGAAACTTTGTAGTTTTTTTTATGCATTTTTTTTACTGAAAATTTAACTAGGTATTTTTTTTAGTTAAAGACTTATATTTTTTTGTTTAAAATTCAACTATTTTGTTGAAAATTGATCTTTTATAGTTGAAAATTCAACTATTTCGTTAGAATTTCATCTATCTTGTTGGAAATTCAATATTTTTACTTGAAAAGTTAAGGATTTGAAGTGGTTTAAATTAAATTTAGTATAGTATCCACATTGGTTGTACTTAGAAATGCACTGAATTTTAAGTATATGAAGATAAAATAAACATTTATTTGAATTATTATTCAAATTCATGGACTTGAGGGAAAAATTCAAGAAATTAATAATTATGTTTTTGGTATTATTTAAGTAATCGATAGTGCTAATATATTTAAGAATATCTTGAGTTATAATTTTTCAAATCATTATAAATAAAACATATTAATTGAATCCTTAGAAACTGAAAAAAAACATTATTTATAATAAAAACGCGAAAGTGTATACATATTCCCAGTGGAATGTTTAGAAAAATGCGAACTATTTCAATGGCTCCGTACTATGAAAAATCGTACCTGGAAAAAACTTGAGATACCTAGAAAAAATCTGGAATTGTCAGGGAATTTTTTCCAGGATTTAAGTAGACACCCTGATTTCCAACCACGAAGATTAATTTCTACCCAAAAAGACGAATTTTCAACTGAAAAATATACTTTTTGAACCAAAAACTGAATAGTTACATTTTTAGTCTAAAAAAATGAATGTTTAACCAAAGAGATTAATTTTTAACTAAAATTAAGGATTATTCAATAGGAATAGTAGTTATATCAACTGAAATAGTTAAATTTTCAGTAACAAAATTAGTTTTCAGTTAAAGAAAAAACGAATTTTCAAGCAAATAGCTTATTTTTCAACCAAGGAGATGCATTTTCAATTATAATGATGAATCTTCAGGAAAAAAATTAATTTTTAACAAAAGATTTTAACTTTCAACCAAGTAATTAAATTTGCATTCCAAAAAAGATGAATTCTGCTCGAAAAATGTAGTAGTTGATATTTTATACAAAAAAAGATTTTAATTTTTAATCAAAAACAGTTGAATTCAACAAAAAAGACGCCTTTTCAACATGAGTTGAATTTTCAACTAAGAAAGATTTTTCAGTCAAGAGAGCGAAAAAATTGCATACAAACTGTTGAATTTCCAACCAGATACTTGAATTTTTAACTAAAAACGATCAATTTTCAACCAAAAATAGAATGAATAAAATAGTTAAATCTTCAGTTAAAAAAATTAATTTCGAACAAAAAAAAACGAATTTGCAACAAATAAAATAATATAAAGCTACTTTTACAAATGAAGAATCATTGTTATTCAATTTTGCATTGCAATTTAAAAAGAAATTAAGCACACTCTCCAAAAAATTCCCTGACTTTTAAAAAAATTCCCTGACATTTTCAGGTTTCTCCAGGTATATAAAAATTCCCAGACAATTCCAGGTTTTCCAGGAATGGCAGACAATCTGATATAATCGCGAAAAAATGATAGGAAATCCATAATAGGAAAAGCATTGTAGGTCTATAAATTTCCCACAATATTCTTTCACAAGGGAAGTTTACCAGTAAACAAAGAAAACACACTTCTTGTAAGTTAAAAAGAACATTTTAGCAACGCATTTATTTATGGAAGTTTCTACGTGTACCGACATTTCGGTACAAATATTTCCGTACTACGGCTTGGGGGGGGGGTCCACCTCGAACGTTACGCCAATGTTAAAGTTACCTACACTTACTATAGAAAAAGCGTTACATGGGGGGGGGGCAACATTTTCGGGAAAAAGCGTTACGTATTTTTTGAACGGCTCCTAATCAGCGGGCGAAAATACATGGGTATATGGAGTTTTAAGTTGATCAGAGGTATGCGCTTTTCGAAAGTTTACCCCCGAAATTTCGGTACAAATAGCCAAAGTAGTATCTGGGAGCTATTCGTACTGAAATTTCGGTACAAATAGAAAAAGTGGTATCACGGAGCTATTCGTATCGAAATTTCGGTACCCGTAGATACGGCCTTTATTTATAAGAAACTAGAAATCAATCTTGCTTGATAAAGAAAATGTTTAATTATAAGGCACTGTCTATGGTTACGGAATTTCCTGTAACATTAGCCCTGAACGAGCTGGAAAAGGGGTTAGAGTTACGGAAAATTCCGTAACCATAGACAGTGCGGGGGTAGTGTCTATGTGTACACAATTTTCCTTAATGTTAGCCCTGAACGAGCTGGAAAAGGAGTTAGAGTTACGGAAAATTTCGTAGCCATAGACAGTGCGTATTTATAAATGTAAAATAATTGTTAAAAATCACCTAAACACTTCCTGGAAGATGACGGAGTACACGAGTCCAACGGCAAGATAAGTCCTTAGTGGAACAATTGCATACCACACTATCGAAGATACTAGCAGTGAAGATAACCAGAAAAATGCACTAGCTATTAGTATAATAATTCTAATAGGTTCTACAGCAACGGTCAATGCGAACATTGCCAAAGGAGGTCCAAAAGCCAGAAAACCACATCCAAAAAAGTCCATGAGAGTCATCTTGAAACTTTTTTGACAGACAATCACGTTCGTTATTCCTACACAAACCTTTTTACTTTAATTTATAGTATTTTGCACTCACTATCTTTTCAATCTTTATACGTCATGCTTTATATATCCAGTGTTTATTTCATAAAATAGAAAAAAAATATACAAAGTTTTATAATCAGCTGTCTTGTCATACTGTTAGTTGTTACCGTTGTTACTCACTAGGGACGGTTGAATCCGATTTCGATAGTATGTCTCCATCCAACAAACTATGGTCTCGCCACGCGCATCTAAAAAAAATGAACCAATCAAATGGCCCGTAGGAATTCGTACAGCGACCTCCATTTTTAAAAGGACGTCAAGCGGGAAGCTTAAAGCTGGTTTAACGCTGCATGTGTTAATTGCAGAAAAAACTTGAAAACAGTATTATAAATAATCGTATAAAGCTAAATTAGAATCAGGAACATATGACTTATATTTATGAAGAGTATAAAATGTAAAAGAGCGTGCTATTACAAATTTTTGAGTGCTTCTTTGCAACATATTTGAAGAATTATAATCCCATACTATTCACACTATCGATTTTGGAAAGAACGAAGAAAGTTTGAAAATTGTCGTGTATTGTGCCTTTTATTATAGAAATCATTATAAATAATTTTTACTGGTTGTGCACAGTTGGCTGAAGTAATGGTTTTAATATTTATGTTATTACAAATTCTAATAAATAATTAATAATTACAAATAGAAATATTACAAGTAAAAAGGCCGAAAATAACGTTACGTAATACGTGAAGGCTCCCTTATGCAAATATGTATTTCTATATCAAATATTTATTTAAAATATTGAGAGATATAGCACTGATAAAAATGGAAACATGTTTTTTAAAGAAAACAATTTATAAAAATAAGCCTAATAGTTTAATGAAATAGCAGAATGTTATTTTATTCATTTCCATTCAAAGTTTCTACATTTTTAATGAAATAATTTTAAAAATAAAACATTCTAAAAACTAGTAAGTATAGTAAGTATACCATTAAGCCATTTCCCTTTCAGGGTAGGCGTGACACTACCCGACTACAAGTGTTGGCTCACCAGACCCACGATGTGCCAAAAGCACGCAGTATTCTCGAATGGTCACCCATCCAAGTACTAATCGCGCCCAACGCTGCTTAACTTCAGTGATCTGACGAGAACTGGTTTTTTCAGCGTGGTTTGGCCGTTTGCTTATTTTAACACTAAATATGTATTAAATACGAAATTTATTTTCATTTTATTGAAATCAATTTTCAAATTTTTAAAATAAAATATTTAAAAAATTACATTTTATTAACAATTAACACGTGATTTATTTCTTTAAGTTAGTTGAAACGATTTGCTTTGAAACACAAAGGATACTATTAAATATTTATATTTAATACTTAATAGTATGTTTTCATATTTTGAATTTTCCCGCCCTAATGTTTGAAACTTGAAACGTTTCCAAAGTTTCATGAAACTTTTCATTTAGTCAAAGTTTCATGAAACTTTACAACCTTAGTCAAGTTAGGGCCCGAGCACAATGGAGACCTGAACCCGAAACCTGAACCCAGAGCCTATCTTCGGGTTCAGGTTTCGGG
>CAKNYM010052090.1:87767-124508 GCA_932195095.1 Andricus curvator
CGATATTTTATGTATAAAAAAAGTTCGAACGTTCAAAAAATTTCGAGGTTCAGAAAAAATATGTGATAATAGGCTCCCAGTTTTAATTTGTTCGGAAATAATTTTTAGTGAAGTTCCTACCCAAATGAAGTACTTTAACGTACTTTATTGTATTCTAATACATTTTCCAAAGTTTCAGCTCGATATTTTACTTCTTTTAAAAGTTCTCAGGTACAAAAAAAAATTCATTTAACTGATAAAGTGAGGTCGGCAATATAGGTATTTCGCTGTGTCACATGCCCTTAAGGCTACCAGTGATGGGAGAACGCGGATATCTCTGGCATGCGCAGTAGTGATTCCTGTGCAGTTTTAGCCGTTTTAGCATTTTGTTACATAACCTAAGAATGCACAGGAATCACTACTGCGCACGCCAGAAATATCCGCGTTCTCCCAACATTGAAGGCGCGTTATTTAAGAAAAAGGGTTGCTACAAAAATACCCAGTTCAAAATTCCCTAACTTTCCCTGGCCAATTTTTCATTTTCCCTGACCGTTTATAATTATTTCTTTCAGGTTAAATTTTTCGTTAAAAAATGAATTTTCAAGCAAAGAAATGAATTTTCAAACTAGATGTTATATACAATAATGAATCTTCAATGAAAAATGAGTTTTGAACCAAATATCTTAATTTGTTACCAATAAGGTAAATTTTCAACCACAAAGATTAATTTTGTACCAAAAAAGACGAATTTCGACGAAAAAATATACATTTTCAACAAAAAATGGAATAATTATATTTTCAGTTTAAAAAATTACTTTTTGAAAAAAATGAATTTTCAACAAAATAGTTCAATTTTTAACCAAAGAAATTAATTTTCAACAAAATACATGAATTTTCAACGAAAATAGATACATTTTCAACCAAAAATGTAATGGTTATATTTCCAGATAAAAAATTAATTTTTGGCAAAAAAAAAAAACAATTTTTAACAAAATACATGATTTTTCAACGAAAAACGGCAAATATGCCACTAAAAATGAAATATTGATATTTTCGGTTAAAAAAAAAAAAATAATTTTTAACAAATTAGTTAAATTTTTAATCAAAGAAATGAATTTTCATCCAAGAAGATTAATTTTCTACCAAAGAAAGACAAATTTTCAACAAAATGCATTAATTTCCCACTAAAAAATTTAAATTTTCAACCCAAAATAGAATTAAAAACAGTTATATCTACAGTTAAAACATTAATTTTCAACCATAACAAAAATTAATTTTCAACCAATAAGATGAATTGTCAACCAAAAAGATGAATGTTTCATCAAGAAGATTAATATTCTTCCACAAAATACGAATTTTGAATCAAATAGTGCAATTTTTCATCTGAAGAAGATAAATTTCGAACCAAACACGGAGTAAAATTTTCAGATGAAACAAAATTAATTTTCAACCGCAAAAAGAAAACTTTCAACAAAATATTAAAGTTTTCAACCAAAAAAATGAATTGTCAAACTATAATGATGAATCTTCAATAAGAAATGGAACTTTTTCAACAAAATATATGAATTTTTAACGAAAAAAGTTTCATTTTCAATTAAAATTAAAATAGTTATATTTTCAGTTTAAAAAATAATTTTTGACTAAAAAAGAACGAATTTTCAACAAAGTAGTTGATTTTTCAACAATATACATACATTTTCAAGTAAGAAAGATCAATTTTCAACTAAAAATGGAATAATTAACATTTTATTTCAAACTTAAATTTCAACCAATACAGAAAGTTTTTGAATTAAAATGATGAATCAACCAAAACAAATTAATTTTTAACAAAGTAATTTCACTTTCAACTTAGTAGTAGAATTTTCAACGAAAAATGTAACAGTTGATATTTTCAACAAAACAGTTCAATTTTAAGCCAAAAATATTGACTTTATTGTTTTTAAGAAAATTATTGAATTTTGAACAAAATAATAAAATTGTATGTTCATTTCCTAAGTTTATAAATTATACAAAAATATCGGTCCGAGGCCAAAAGTTTTATTTAAATAATTGAGTGTAATATGTTAATTATTTTAAATACTTTTCAGAACTTCTAGGTTTTGTAGGCCATTCGATGTTTTTGAAATTGAATTGAACAGTCACAATGAGATTGCTCCCTGAGAAATAGTGAACAGAATTTAGGTCCGCGCATTAAAAATCGCGAATTTTCGTTTCGGGCATGAAAAATCAGGACGTCTGATCACCCTGATTTAGAATAAGGACATTATTTATGCCCTTACTCTGAATCAGTGGCCGCAGGTCAGGGAAACTTGGAAATCAGGGAAAATTCAGGAAATTTGTTGGTCAAGGAAAGCCAGGGGTTTAAAAAAAAATGGAAAAAGTTAGGGCATTTTTGTAAGAAGTACTTTAAAGAATAATCAAGGCCGTCATACAGACACTTTTAGTCATTTTTTATGAAAAAATCACTATAGTCACTTTTTAAAATGAAAAGATCATTTTATTAACTTTTCTTTCAATAAATCCTTTCATGGGTTTCTCATTATTGAATACCTATTGCTGAATTTTCTTTAATTATTTTGAAATCTTTTAGAGTTTACAGGATTCCAAGAAAATGTTAATAAAATTAAATAATTTGAAGGGATTTCACTGGGTTTTAAAGATTTTAGGGTATTTTTAAAAATTCCAAGGAATATTTAAGAGCTTTAAAAAGTGTCAAGCGATTTAAACAAATTTCTAAGGATTGAAAATATTTTAGGTTATTTTAAAAGATTCCAAGGCGTTTTCAAGGGCTTTTTTTGTTTTCAAGAAACTAAAAAAGATATTAAAGTATTTGAAATATTTTAGGAAATTTCGAAAGCTTGCAAGGCATTTTCAAGTGCTTTAAAAAGTTTCAAGGGATTTCAAAATATTTCAAAGAATTGGAAATATTCGAGGGAATTTAAAAAGATTCCAAGGAATTTTTAATTGACTTCAATAATTTGACGGAATCAAAGGATTTAAAATATTGTTGGATACTTAAAAACATTCCAAGGTATTTTTAAGGGATTTCAAAATGTATGTAAGTATTTAAAATATTTTGGGGTATTTTGAAAAATAGCAAGGTATTTTTAAAAGACTTAAAATTTTTTTCAGGATTTTAAGTATTTTCGAGTAAATATTTTTAAAAATTCCAAAAAATTTTCAAGAGCTTTAAAAAGGTTTCAAAGGATTTGAAATATTTTAGGGTATATTATAAAATTCAAAGAAATTATCAAGAATTTCAAAAAAATTCATGAGGTTTCAACACATTTTAAATATTTTAGGGTATTTTGAAAGATTCCAATTATATCAAAAATCTCCAGGAATAACATATTCCCGCACGCTAATCTCACAGCAAAGAAATGTGGCACTTTCTACACACCCCTGAGATACGGAATATCGCCGTTTTCGTGCGTGTGTGGCAAAAAAAGTAATTACTTCTTCGGGATAAGAGTATAAAGAAGATTGTCAAGTGTAGCATTTTTTTTCAGTAACCGTTATGTCTGAGCAGAAGAAGTTCAAATTGGTACATGGTGTACCAGAGTCAGTAATGTTGGAGCAACAGGGTTCAAGAGACTCGGAGGCCATGCAGAAGGCAAGGGAGAAGTTGAAGCAATACTGGGACAAGAAATTAAAACATTTAAATGAGAAGGAACGAAAACAATATGAGGAAAAGCACAAAGGTGCATTCGCTGAATGCATTCAAATGCTCGCTCACACGTTTGCCTTTGAAAGCCAAGACCCTGAGAACGCCAAGTCCACAGATGAGGTGAGCAATAGTAGAGGTCGCAACTCAGAGTTGTATTGTGTGAGAAATGTGTACGGAAAATCCTAGTCTGCTGCGAATACCTATATAGGTACCTATATAGAATCCCTTCAAGAAATCCATATATAAGATCCAACTTGGGTCCTACGTATGATCATAGATCATACATAGGATCCTCTAAAGGTATACGTATATAGTTTGATAGAGGTATCACAGACAGAAAATGAAGCAGAATTCTGGATAGAATCGTGCCTACTGTTATACGTAGGAAACTATATACATCCCCATAAAGGTATGGGTTCCTACTTCGTATGAAGTTTCCTACAAACAAATCCAAACGGAACACTTCACTGGAAACCTAAGTGTGTCCTGAAAGAAATATAATTGCTGCACAGTAGATAACAGTATTATATGTACCAAGGGGAAGGACTTTATTGACGAGTACTGAAAACATAAACAAGTCAATAAAGTGCCTCTCGCCCACGATTCATACGATATTTTATATAACAAATTCATGGGCATGACCAGATGTTTTTCATGCCTGTAGAGCCAACCTTAAGTACCGCTTTTCAAGGTCATAGGTATATAATGGCCATTTATGTCTCTACCATGCGAAATTTTACGTCGTAGAAATATAAGGGCCATTACATATCAGCTCATAGATATTTCATGGCCATTATATATCTATTTAGTAATAACTTTTGACTTCATAGATATATAAATGGCTATTACATGGCTATGAGCTGAAAAGAGGAATTTCAGGTTGGCTTCACAAGCAGGAGAAATGGCCGTATTCATGCATGTGTTATATAAACGAACAAATAAATAAGGATTATTTATGGGACTTTATATATTTTTCTACGTAGGAAACTATAAAATTCAGATTCTATGTAGAATCCTGTTTTATGTAATATAGGTTGAAGATGGCATATGTAAGAAACGGTGGAGATGTACATTCTAAGTATTTCCTATGTAGAATCCTATATATACGTATGACCAATATACTGCCGTGCAAATGAAGTAAAACGAATCTGCAGTTCAGATAAGTCATCTCAAATGTCTTTGATTCTGATGGTGTTTACTAAATATCAATTTTGTAATACGATATACATCATGGATGTTCACAAAAACTACGAGAATTAGGGTTATTTGCTGAAAGTTTGGGAAAATATAGAAAAGTTTTAAGGAACGTTTATGTATTAATAGTTTTTTTACAATCACAAGAACAAAAATTGGTTACAAAAATTTTCTTCTTAAATGTAAAAAGTGATTAGTAGATAAACGTTCCTTAGTCCCTTCTCTTTATTTTCCAAAAGTTTCAGCTTGATATCTCATTTCGTGCCACACATGATTCCCGTAACCAGTTTCCTACATATCCTAACTGAATATGTACTTTTTTTAGGGCCACATCAACATGCTCATTGAGCTTCTATGGCTAACCGAAAGCGAAGAGGAGAAATACGACCACAGCAATGACGTAATAAAGACAAGGAGAAACATTCCTTGTCAATCGCCAGATCGTTGCCATTATGTTCCTCCATACACAAACCTCGACGGCTTTCTTGCCAGCGTGCAAACGGCTTGTCGAGGACACCTCACGCAACACCCGACGCATGGCCCCGTGATTCGACACAGGATCCTACGAGAGTGCATCCAAATTCAGTTGATGAATGGGGTGCCGGAGGAAAGGTTTGTTCGTCAGGTGCTAAAATTCGAAATGCATATGCTGAAGCTCAACGGCATTGAGCCATGCACTGAGACAGTGGTGCAAATGTTGAGCACCAAGAGCAGTACGTTCGTATCCAAATTTCCAATGGGGAAAAAGTTGAGGAGTCGCTTCAACCTAGAAGTTACGACAAAATATTCGTACGAATATTATCGGGTACAATAATTTTTATTGTGTAATCAGTAATCGAGTCGCCATTAAATTTTTGTATGCTATTTTTAGCTAATTGTCTTAAAATGTCGGCAAATCACATTCACGATAGATGTCGTGATTACTTTTTTCGACAATTTTGTTGCTCATTCTTTAAACTGGATTATTGTAAAGAAGTAGATTTTTTTAAAGAAAAATATGTTGTGTAATATTTTTCAAAAGATTTGAACCAAGTCACGACTTTTTCGGTGTACACTTTTTTTAGTATAAGTAACCATTTTTAAGCTATACATTTACAAATAATTAACTTTACAGTAAAACTGACATATTAACAATTAGATAGATGAGGACTTACTGGATCTATCTGCTTATATGTCAGTTGTACTTTACATTTAATTGCTTTAAAAGCTACATATTTAAAACGGTCACTTTTACTAAAAAAGTATAAACTTAAAAACAAATGAAATTCTTAACAAACATTCAGTTTCATGCTTTGCCGACACTTGAAGAAAAAAATTTCGTACGAACCTCGCAGTGCATACAAAACTTTTAGTAGCGACTAAATTACTCTGGCAACATTAATAAATAAAGTATATTATGATTATTGTATTTTGCAGCCAGGCTTCATTGCTCGCCTAGGAATTTTCATCGATACCGAAAGAGATTTAGAGAGGGTGAAAAATGAAGGAGGTCTCAAGGAAATAGAATTCTGCCGAATACTGATGTGGATGGCGATGTGCTACAGAGACGAAGACGCACTCAAGAGCATTGGTTTCGCAAGGAGATGTGCACAGCTGAGGGTAGGTTACAGTATATTCTAGGTATACAATTATACGTGTGAACGACCAACTTGTTGGAAACTCTGTTTTGGCCTAGTCGTCCGAACCAGTAGGCAACAATTAGCTAAAGGTAGAATCAATTTTATTTTAAATCATTTGAAGACCCGTTTGGTCGTTTGGGGTCAAATCTCTATAGCAAACGACCTGGCGCCCCTCAGAAATAATTTCACACTGAAGCATTTCTCGAATTAAATTAAGATTAGAAACCAAAGTATATATTTTTTTATGGGACCGCTCCATGTCCTCAAGACACACGAGGTTTTCGCCGGGCTGTCATGATTTCGTCGTGTCCTGTGGCCACCCACCTCACGGCCGTAATCTTATTTAACCTATTTTTCTTTTATATATATTCAACAGATTGTGAATCGGTCAGCAAATCAAATTAATAGAGGCGTGCTTCTGATGTGCCTCCGTTTGTACACGAAGGAGTACAAATATGAGGACACGTATCGATCCTACGTGGACAAATTTCCCAACAACGTCAAAGAAAGCGTTATAGCCTGGATGAAGGCAACAGGAGAAAGCTTAAAAAAAGGAATCTCCGAGAAAACGAAAAAAGCGAAAGAGAGATACGTGGCCAGGAAGTGGGAAGCTATGGCTGAAGCCTCAAATTCAAGCTCTTGAGGTTCTGTAATGCTGTTTTAGTCGGGCTCTGTTTACATATTCAGCTATGATATAAATATGTATAAGTAAAAAACTATTTGCAAACAATCCTGTACAGAAAATTATCGCGGAAGTATTTCCTTGAAACGTAATTTAAAAAAAAATGTTGGTTAAAAATTTATTTCTTTGGTTTAAAATTTAACTATATAGTTGAAAATTCGTTTTTTTTTTGTGAAAACTTATTTTTCTACCTGAAAATGTAACTATTCTATTTTTTGTTGATAATTTATCTTTTTTAGTTGAAAATTCAAATAGTTGCTTAAAAATTAATTTTTTTGGTTGAAGATTAATCATTTTAGTTAAAAATAGAAGATGGAAAATTTAATTTTTTACTGGAAATGTAACTTTCTATTTTTAATTAATAATTAATTTCTGTTGTAAAAATTTAACTATTTTGTTAGACTTTTTTTTTAAGATTTGTTTTTCTAACTAAAAATGTCTTTTGATAGGAAACTCATTTTTTTGGGTTGAAAATTCAACTATTTAGTTCAAAATTAATTTCGTTGTTGAAGATTCATCATTTTAGTTAAAAATTCACCTATTTAACTGAAACTTGAACTATTTCATTTTTTGTGGGAAATTGATCTTTTTTTATAGAAATTTAATCTTCTTGGTTGAAAATTCATCTGTTCCATTGAAAATTTAAATATTTCGTTGAAATTTTATTTTATTCTGTGTAAAGTTAACTTTTTTATTGAAAATGTAACTATTCAATTTTTGGTTGAAAATTTATTTCTTTGTTTGAAAATTTAACTATTTTGTGTGAAAATTCGTTATTTTTTTGGGTTGAAAATTCAACTATTTGTTTAAAAATTAGTTTTTTTGGTTAAAGATTCATCATTTTAGTTAAAAGTTCGTTTCTTTGGGTTCGCTTTAGTTGAAAACTTCACTATTTTTTTATTGAGAATTTTTCTTTTTGAGTTGAAAACTCAACTGTTTGACTAAAAACTCATGTATTTAAGATATGTCTTACGTAATTTGTGGATTACCCTTTATCCAATTCTGTATGACTGTTGTCAATAAATGTGTTTAAAATAAATTTAGAAACAACCCTTTTTTGCATTAAAATTATTGATCATCTAGCTAGGTGTAAGGTTGTTTTTTGTACCTACAAAAATTAGAACGGTAAGAGAAAATGAAAAATTAGCCACGGAAAATTCAGGGAAAGTCAGGAAATTTCGAAATGGGTATACTTAGCAACCCTGTTTGAAACCATTATTCTGAAATTACATTCACTTTACAAAAAGGGGCCAAAAGCAACATGACTGCCAAGCAGGACATGGTGTTTAATGTGAACGACGGATTTTCTCATTTGAATAATTCGGAAGTCAAGTCTGAAAACAGTGATCTATCTATATTAGAAGCCCCTTCTTTTAACGCGAAGTTTTAGGGTAATTAAAGTCATATATAATTGTTTAAATTAATAAAAGTAAAATTAGTTCTGTTAAAAATATTTATAATAAAAGTTCAAATTACCATATATATACATTATTCATATATACATTTTTTTAAAACGCTTTCAAAGTTTACCACTTTTCGTCTCATTAAGTGTCCATATTTCCAATCAATTCGAACCACTGCCTTAGAGCGTCGCTCAAGATATCTGGCAGTGCATTTATATCCCTTAGTATCATGTAGAAAGGAAATGGAAAACGCTCCATATATGAAGGTACACCTTGCAGTTTTCCAGCTTGAAAAACTGGCTGACGAATATCCAGTATAGATTCCTGCAAAACAATAATAAAAAATGTTAAAACATACAAAATTATGCGCCATTTATAATATAATTACTTTAATTCAAATATTTTTCATTGTGAGATAATACGGTGAGCATTCGAATTACAAAAAATAATTCCCTAATTTTTAATAACGTTCCCCGGTCATTCAAATCTAAATGCTTGTATACACACTAGAAGCCTTAATCGTACCTTAATCGTTCTTATTTCTTTTTTTCAAGAATAGTGAAAAGACCATTTTTTCAGTGCAACAAATTTTTTGCATAATTGTGCACATTGGATTATAATTTTATTAACTCTTTCTTACATAATAATTAAAAATCATTTCAATTCACATTTTATTCTCTTTCAAACGCTCCTAACTTAAGTGTCCAGTTTTTAAATTTGAAGTTTCAAACAACAGAAACAGATTAATTTTCGTCAGTCGAGTTTTCAACCCAAAAATATGAATTTTTAACAGTAAAGTTAATATCCAACAAATTTTTCGAATTTTTAAAACAAAAAAAAATATAATTTTCTACAAAAAGTTAAATTTGTAAGCCAAAAGATATGACTTTTCTACCAACATAATTTAATTTTTAACTAAAAAATATTAATTTTAAAACAAAAATGGAATAGTTACATTTTCAGTTAAAAAATTAATTTGCAATAAAAAAAACGAATTTTCAACAAAATATGTAGTTAAATTTTCAACCAAATAAGTTATTTTTCAACCAAAATGATGAATCTTCAAGAACAAAAATGAATTTTGAACAAAATAATTGAATTTTCAACCAAAAAGATTAATTTTCTACCGAAAAAGACAATTTTTCAACAAAAAATAAATTTTTCAACCCAAAAATATGAATTTTCAACTACAAAACATTAATTTGAAATAAAAATTGAAGTTACATTTTCCGTAAAAAAATGAATTTTTAACAAAAAAAAAAATGAATTTTTAACAAAAAAAATGAATTTTTAACCATAAAATTAATTTTTCAAAAAAATAGTTAAATTCTCAACCAAAGATATTAATTGTTAACTAAAATTATGAATCTTCAACAAAAAAATGAATTTTTAACCAAATAGTTGAATTTTCAACCCAAAAAATAACGAATTTTCACACAAAATAGTTAAATTTTCAAACAAAGAAATGAATTTTTAACCAAAAATAGAATAGTTACATTTCCAGTAAAAAAGTTAACTTTCCACAGAATAAAATAAAATTTCAAGGTAATATTTAAATTTACAATGAAATAGATGAATTTTCAACCAACGAGATGAATTTTCTACCAAAAAATACCATTTTTCAACAAAAGTTAAATTTTCAACTTAAAAAAATGAATTTTCTACCAAAATAATTGAATTTTCAACTAAAACATATTAATTTGAAATAAAAATTGAAGTTACATTTTCCGTAAAAAATGAATTAAAAAAAAATGAATTTTTTAACAAAATAGTTAAATTCTTAACCAAAGATACGAATTTTTTAACAAATAATTGAATTTTCAACCAACGAGATGAATTTGCTACCAAATAAGACAATTTTTCAACAAAATAAATGAATTATTAGCTAAAAAATTAAATCTTAAACCAAAAAAAGATTAGTTAAATTTTCAGTTAAAAAAAAAACAAATGAATTTTCAACCAAGAAACCACCATAATTAAATTTCCAACTAAAAAATATTAATTTTAAAACAAAAATGGAAAAGTTACATTTTCAGTTTAAAAATTATTTTTCAATAAAAAAAACGAATTTACAACAAAATAGTTAAATTTTTAACCAAATAAATGAATTTTTAACTAAAATGATGAATCCCCCAAAGAGACGAATTTTGAACAAACTATGTAGTTAAATCTTCAACTAAGAAAGATTTTTTAGTTAATCAAGAAAAAAGTCATCCAAAATGTTGAATTATCAAGCCAAACAATGAATTTTCTACAAAGCAGTGGAGTTTTCAACCCGAAAATATGAACTTTCAACAAAAAAGTTAATATCCAACAAAATTATTGAATTTTAAAGCCAAAAAAAACTAATTTTTGTATAAAAAGTTATATTTTCTACCAAAATTATTGAATTTTCAAGTACAAAATATTAATTTTAAAGCAAAAATGGAATAGTTACATTTTCAGATAAAAATTAGGCACTGTCTATGGTTACGGAATTTTCTGTAACGTTAGCCCTGAACGACCTGGAAAAGGGGTTAGAGTTACGGAAAATTCCGTAACCATAGACAGTGCGTAAAATTAATTAAAAAATAAATAAATAAAGAATTTTCAACAGAATACCAAAAACGACAATTTTTCAACAAAATACATGAATTTTCAAACAAAAAGAATTACTTCATTGTTTAAATTTCATCAAATAATTTATCGAAAATTCTCTGGCTCTTTAAGATTTTCCCTACAAATTTCTTGACTTTCCCTGACCAATTTTAAATTCCCTGAACCTGAAATTCCCTTAAAACTAAAATTTCTCGATCCAGTAGCCACCCTGGGTTAGAGAAAGTTTTCAATTATACAGACATGAAGAATATCTACTAATGGTGTAGGTTCAATAATTTACCTTGTTCGTTGGATTATCAATAATGATGAACACTATGAAGACACCTGCTAATCTCGCTCTTCGTATTGCGTGATTGACTGTTTCTGCACCTTCTGAAAATACTCCTCTGCCATCCGACAATATGACAAGCAATTTAGCATTCTCTACTGAATCATTTTGTCCATTAAATGCGTCCATGCTGTAGTCTATCAATTGTCCAACCATAGTCTTCTTCTGTTCAAATCTCAGTTTCTGGATTAATCTAAGATACACAAATAATGAAATTACATATGGCGTGAGTAATTTTCAAAAACAGGTAAAAAAATTAATAACAAGATAAGTACAATAACAATAGAAAACTAACCTTGCTCCGCTTTCTTGTGTGAAAACTTCCTCAAGGGGATGAAGAACATTAATACTTTCTCCAAAGCTAATTACACCAAGTTGGCCAGCTTCCAAGTACATCATAGCTTTGCTTATTAAAGAAAGGGACTCAAAAGCTATTTCCTTGGAATCATTATCGATCATACTACTCGAATCATCAATCGCTAATACGATCTGATAGTTTCTCTTCGAAGGTTTCGTCCTTCTTAGCCAGATTTTATCTTTTCTAAATTGACTTGCTATATAGGGAATAATCTTTCGCATGTTAATCCTCTTTCCAGTTCTGTAGTCTCCCTTCAATCGTGAAGCTTGTGTCGGTTCTAAAACCAATCTGAGTTTTTCTGCAAGCTCTCTTGCCGAAGTGTCAGTTATTGTACTTACAGCATTCCACGCTGATAACGCATCATCCGTTGATGGTTCAGATGTCCATTGCTGAAGCGCTTGCCTAACTTCATTTCGTTTTTCTTCAAATCGTGTTGAGTTAAAAATACTATCACTCAGCAAGTTTGATATATTCGTGTAGAAAGCTGATTCAATTCCTCTTTCTATCTTCGTTGTGTCCACAGTTTGAATATCAGAGTCCACCTCCATTTGTCCTGTTTCATTCGTTGACTTTGATGATTTACCTTTACTTTTATCCTCGCTGCTTGAAACCTGCTCCGGCTTCTGAATCTGATCTTTTGGAAGACTCTCTTCTTCCATCACTTCATCCTCATGAAGCATATTTGCATCTACTGGCTCTTCAGTTTCTTCAGTATCAACATCCATTGAAATTTTTGTCGCTTGTTCCTTTACTTGATCTTCTGTAGCTGCATCGATTGCGTAGCGATTGTGACTTTCCTTATTATCAACGTGTCGGTAATCCATATCTTCATTAGCCTCTTCATCATCTAGTTGATTCTCACTGTTATCCACATCTTCTTTATCTTGACGTTCTTGAATGTTTGTCTTTGTTTTCTTCACATGCGGTTCTTGCTCATCCATCAAAGTCGTGTTTCTATTCTCAATTTCTTTAGGAGACTTTCTCTTCTTCTTTTGGTTTGCTTCAGTATTTTTCTGGTCAGTCTGCGCTCCATCTTGTAAAGAAGCTTCCGTGTTTCCCATGCCTTGATTCGATCTTCCAGTACCGGAATCATTTTGCGATTCTTGAACGTTTTCCTTTCGCGACAGATTTTCATCTTTTTCTATTCCACTGCTAACTTCATCTTGAGTTCCTTCCATACCGACATCTACTTGCATCGCATTGTCCGCTAATTTATTAGTATCGTCAAGATCAGGTACAGTTTTTTGATCAACTTCTTCATTTTCTTCAGTAATAGCTTCAGGTTCTTCATTCTTTCCGGGTTCGGTTTGGATTGGAACAGCTTCAACATCTTTCTCAGTAGGTGATTCCTCCTCACTATCAGCATTAGAACCAGTCTCATCGCCTTCATTATTCTCAGCATCTTTAGTTTCATCCTCTTTTTCATCTTTTTCAGTTTCATCTACAGTAGGTGAAACTGGCTCTTTCATATTGTCGATATCAAATGCATCCTCTTGTTGTCCTTGATCCTCTCCACCATCTGCATCATCCAAGTTCATGTCATCTGGCAAATCAAGGTCTTCTGGTTCAATCTCTGGTTGCTGTTTTCCGTGGTATGGATCGATCTGATCGTCATTAATATCGGGTTCGTTCATTTCTGATATCTCTTCTTTTTCTTTAATATCTCCAGTTTCTTTAGACTCCTCAGGCAATCCTTCATCATTTTCTTTCGCACCCATTGTTTTATCGTCAAGTTCCTCTCCCTTTCCACTTTTACCATCCTCCTTAGCATCATTCTCTTCAACCTCCTCCTCATCCTTACCCCAGATTTCTTCATCTTGCTGATCTGCTCCTTCCTTCGTTTCACCCATTTCCTTATCCAAATCTCCATCATCATCATCATCGCTCTTTTCGCTATCGTTCTCTCCTTTCTCAATATCCTGCATGTTACCTTCAAAGTCTTCAGACATGTTAATTCCATTTTCTTCTTCCGCACAATCCTTGTTTTCCGAGTCCTTTTCTTCTTGGTCCATAGGCTTTGCCTCTTCCAATTGATCTTCACTCTCGATCCTGTCAGAAACATCATTAACTCCTTCTTCATTGCTCAATCCCATTCCACCTTTACTTGAGTTTTGCTGTGAACCTTCTTCACCGTCAGCGTCTGCATCAAGGTCAAGATTCTTCGGTATGCAAAAACCATTTGTAGCCAAGTCGAGAAAAACGTTCAACTGCAAGTGTAACATTTTGGATGTTAATCGTAAAGTAGCTACTTGCTCGTTCAGATAGAACTGAACATACAATAAATATTGTTCAAGCAATGGCAAACATTTTACAATTTCCTTGAAATGCAAATTTGCACTTGTACCCTCTAGATTGTGTATAATCAGAAGAATTTTGTTGAACTTTTCTGAAACATCCTCTAAATTCATCTCTGTGATATTTCTTTTCAAAGAATTAATAAGCATCTCGCTAAGAGAGCTCTTCTTTAGTTGGTCTAGTGCTTCATCAGAAGAACTCTTCATGTCTGTATTAACTTTGTTCTTAATTCGAATCACCCTTAACGCAATACAAAGCACTTCTGTCAACATTTTGTCAAAATCAGATACCTTGCTATTACTCAGAATTTGCAGTTCCCCCTGACTACTAACTTTACTTTGAAGATCATCAAACTCCTGTATACTTCTAGATATTTCCTCACTAATGAAATGAATGCTTCTAAGAATCGGATGGTTTAAACCCTCAGTAATGCCGAATGTCTTTCCAAATTCAGCCAGCGCTGATTTTACGCTCTCCAGGCCTTTGTAACTTTCACGTAAATAGTTGAAATGTCTAGACGTAAAGACTGGAATAGAATCCATGCAATCGCCCTCGTTTTCGAAAAGAGTATTCACATTTCGGAAGACGGAATCAAATTGACCAGAGATAACTCGGGCTGATAGAGAACAATCTTTGATTAGAGAATTCGCTTTCTCCCAAGCTGCATCTTCTTTGATGGCATTCAGAATAGCCAAGGCGTTTGGTTCTAGATCGTAGATCTCGTTTTCATCAATATCAGATTGAGATGGACAAGCTCGCAAGTAAAGCTGCAACTGGTCCAAGCATGGTTGCAAAATTATCAACAATCGCTTCAAATTTTGAGCATTTTGAAGCAAATCCCATTGTTTAGGAAGATTCAGATTCTCGTCCCCATTTAGTTCCGCCAAGCTTGAGACTTGAGAACGAAGAGCAACGAAGTATTTTATTTTGTCAGTCAGAGTTCTCTTCTGTTGGTTTGCCATTAACATCATATGTGCCGAGTATCCTTTGAATCTCTCAACGTTTAAAGGTCCCAAATCTTCATGTGCCTTCGACAAGGTTTGATTCAAGGCGATAAATTCAGCAATCGCTTTGTTATAATAATTCTCGCAACCTTTCCACTGGGAAAGTATCCACTTGTCAGCTTCTGAATCAAAGTTTCTCAAGGCTGCATTGAGGTCCAAGGGAGAGACCATCAAATCTATCACTGTGTTTTCTTTGTTCTTCCATGCTAAAATACCAATTCGATATGAAACGCCCACGTGTGCTATCAGTTTAAAGTAATCAGCTAGAGCCTTTTTCTTCTGTTGCAAAACACTCTTTGCATGTGATACTTGCTTGGGTTTCTCTAAAGTAGCATCAATTTCTATTTTCTTTAAATTGGCACTACGTTCCATGTAATCTTCGATAAATTCCTCAAGCTGCATTCGCATTTCCAAATACTGAGAAGTCGAGATCCTATTCTTGAGCTGTATCATCATTTGATATAGATCATTTGGTTTTAGAATGATTTTGTTCTTTGGGTAGCTTATTTTAAGTTTCTTTGCAGTCTCTACTGAAACTATAAACGTCTCTGGATCGATCAAATTCTTCTCATTTCTGTTCAAAGCTTTGTTCAAGGTTCCACTAGTTGATGGCTTCACGAATAAACAGGATGTTACATTCTCCCTCAATCCCTTTTCAAATTCTTTAATGAATTTTAGCAATGTTTTATGAGACTTGGCGATGGTTTCCTTCACTGCCCAGTAACTGATGTCATTCCAGCGAGTGATTTTAACGAAATCTTTCAGCTTCTTCTCAATCGGCGCTCTGATGCTGTTAATCTTGGTATTTACTTCGTTCGTAAACTGTTTGTAGTAATTGTAAATATTCCATGTAATTGCCAATACCTCATCTCTTTCTGAACTTGGATCAAAGAAGAAAGCGTGGCAGTGGAAAGTTAAGAGCAACTCAAGCCTTACTTCAAATTCCCCTAGTGGCGATTTCGATATGAAAAAGTGCAGGGTTTCTGCCAACTTTTGAGGAGTGAGCTCATTTTCCTTCGGGAAATCCGGATTATTTTCCAGATTGAGGTAATCAGCTTCACCTTGAATGTAAGATTTATTGATGTAAGATTCCAATAAAGTGTAGAGCCAGAAACACCACTTTGCACTTTGTGATTTAAACCTTTGGGAAGCTACATTCAAACAATCCTTCCAGAAAGAGAGTTCGAGTCTTCTCCAAGAAACAATTTGTTGAGTGAGGAGATTCATGTGATCGAAGAGACTAACTCCCCTGTGAGCATTTTCTTCCCACTCCTTCATTTTTGTTAATAGAAGTTCTAAACCAATCAAGAATCTTGAAAGTGAAGAAGTGATTGGAAAATGAAGGATCCTTTGTATCACGACGTGGATGAATTTCAGGGTTGGATGGTCGGGCCACTCACGTAAGAACAAATTCACCTTGTCGAAAATATTTCTCAGCAGTTGTAAACAGGAACTCACTTCGGAGACGTTACTGTCTTTATAAAAATCAAAAGGATTCTTCTGTTTTGCTCCTATTTCTTCTCCCTGGCTAACACATCGTGTTATTTCAGTGAGCAAATTTAAGCTGGGATATAAATCTTGAGAGAGTTTTGGACTCAAGGAGGTTGAAGCATTTTCTAATAAGAGGCCAACTGTATTGTAGCGCATGACTAATGGTTCGATGTAGTCCAGGTTTTCGACTTGAGGAGGTGGTTTTATCCAGTCCGAAGCAGTGCAAGATCTCAAAATACTAGAATACAACTTTTGAACTAACTGGATTTCTTCACTTGAAATATGACTACATTTGCGGTCACTTGCAACAATTTTGGTTTCTTCAGTGTCCATAAGAAGCTCGGAATCAATTTCTAAATCATTAAAATCTTCACTACCATAAGTAGGGAAATAGTTCTTCAGTTCTTGATTGATTTCTTCTTCCTCGGCTAATTGCTCGCCATGTATTTGAGCTTTGTTTTTGTACATACTTTCTTCCTCGGCTTGTCGTTTTAGAACTTCCTGTTGTTGCTTCTTCCAAATTAAAATAATTTGGTGCATCAAGTCGCTTAATTGATGCCACAAAGGTTTCGAAAGTCTTCCATTTAGCAAGATATGATTGTGCAATTCGTGTAAACCAGAGAGAGTTATTTTTAATTGTTCCTCAGAGAAATCAAACGCGTTATCTGCTGTTAAATTTTTATTTATAAGTTCTCTGGTAGACTTGGACGTGCAGTTGTTCACTAGCTCAAGTAAACTTAATTGGTTGGGACCAATAGTAGGATAAGAGACCATTTTTTCAATTAATCCTTCGACAGTAAAGTCTTGATAACTAGTCATCGCTATGGAAATCAATTTTTCTAGTTCATTAACCATCATACAAATTCCGCGCTTCATGTCAGACAAGGCTGCAAATGCTGGTAAAACGAGATCTGGATACGATGGCAAAAATCGACTTTCGACTCGATCCATGAATTGGCCCAAAGACTCTTGCCACGTTTCCGCTTTGCGAACAACACTTTCTGCTTTTTTGATATCCTGATTCTCGTTCTGAACAAAACCGTCAGCAGCCGTTATAATTTCGTAAATGTGACTACGGATTACCTCATAACTACCTAAAGTGTTTCGGAAGTTTTCGAAATCTTTAGCTAGGTTTAAAAATTCGCTGTCAGAAGGTCGAAAAGCCTTTTTGCTTTGCAATGCGTCTCTCTCAATAATAATCTGGTTTACAGTTGCTTCTATTTCTGCGAAACGTGGATGCAAAGTTGTAAGCGATTCGGCATCTCCAAGAAGGCGAGACTGCAAAATACTGGTATAAATGGTACTTTTGAAATCTCTGATGTCTTCTTCAGCGTAGCGAAGTTTTTGCTCTACTTTATACAAAGGATCTATGTATCCAAGTGAAGTAAAAAGTAAAGTTTGAAGATATCCAAGCAAAGTCCAAGCTTTTCCCCTTTGGAGAAGATTAAGCTCAGATTCTGATGAACTTTGTAAATCTTGAAGAACTTCTTTGAATTCTGTAAGAGGATTCTTTTCTGACTTTATTAAGTTACCTAATTCACTCTCAAGATTCAGTCTTTCACTTAAAGACAGAAACTGATTGGAGCTAGTGAATAAAATCTTTTGATCATTGACCAGAGAGTCAAACTTTTTGGAGTTAAAGGAAATGCTATTTCTCCACAATAAAGTTTTAAGTTTTTTGAGCTGAGTAATGCGAGCTTCATGCGCGCCGAGAGAAGGCATCGCAAGAATAGATGAGTTCTTTTTGTCTTGGGATTTATTCAACAGCAACTCCAATACCAAATTTAACAATTCTGGTTTATGATTGGAGTTTTCCATTTCCTGAAATATAAAAGTAGTGAAGCAGTTCAGTATGCTATATGTTTATTTTGCATAGTATAAAAAGTAGATTTTTGGAAGCTTTATTAGCAACTTTGTTTTACAAGAAAAATAAATTGTGCTCCGCAAGGGCGGATCCAGAGAGGGGCGATTGTCCCCCCCGCGGCCCCCCCGAGATTTAAGAAGCCAAATTACTGAAAATTTTGATATTAGGTTCATAGAGTATTTAAGGCCGCTTAATTTCCTTGACACATTTGAGCCCCTCAATGAACAGACCACTCATGTCAGGATTGTGCGACACTCGATAGATTGAAAGAAATGACGGAATTGACAATTTCGTTCAAGTGCAATTTTTGATCCTAAGGGGGCCGTGCATAAATTACAGCAAGTTTTTTTTCTGACATTTTAAACCACGTGCCCCCTTTGTTAGGATAGCTCAACTTTCAAACAAGTAGTTGCGATTTTTCAACTAAAAAAGATGAATTCACAAAAAAAAATGTAATAGTTGATATTTTAACCAAGGAAGGATTTTCATTTCCAATCAAAAACAGTTCAACTGAACAAAAAAAGATGAATTTTCAACAAAATACTTGACTCCTCAAAAAACAAGATTTTTCAGTCAATAGAAACAAAAAAATTTAATCCAAAATTTAGAATTTTCAAGTAAAAAATACGAGCGTACTAAAAAACAGCGGCATTTTCAACCAAATAATTGAATTTTCAACCAAACAGATTCATTTTCTGCTAAAAAGGACGAATTCTCAATAAATTACATAAATTTTGAACCAAATAGTGGAATTTTCAAGCTGAAGACAAACTTTTGGAAAAAAAGATAAATTTTCAACCAAGACGATTAATTTTGCTATTAAAAAAGATGAATTATCAATAAAATACATAAATTTGTAATCAATAAGTTGAATTTTCAACCAAGAATATTACTGTTTTATAAAGAAGACTATTTTCTAACAAAAGAAATCAATTTGTAACCAAATAGTTGAATTTTCAACAAAAAAAGTTAATTTGCAATCAAATAGTTCAATCTTAAGTTTAAAAAAAATTATTTTTAAACCCAAAAAAATAAATTTTCAACAAAATACCTGAATTTTTAATCAGATAGTCAAACAAAGAGTTTGAGCGCGCAAGCTTGAGCGCGCCAAAGACGAATTTTCCACACAACAGTTGAATCTTCACCCAAAAATATGAATTTGCAACAATTAAATTAAATTTTCTACCAAATAGTTGAATTTTCTTTCAAATAGTTGAGCTCTCGAATAAAAAAACGAATTTTCTACCAACAGTTGAAGTTTCTACGAAAAAATATTTTAATTAAGCAAAAAATGAAAAATTTAATACGGTAGTTCAATTTTCGACCAAGAAGATGAATTTTCAACCTAAAAAAAATGAATTTTTAGCAAAAAATATACCCCGCCTAAAAGACTTTAGACAATTGATACACATCCCCAAATATGCATGGCTTCAGGTTTTTTTTATGAATGTGAACACTATACGTGGAAAATATAAGTGGAAATCATCTCCTTATTATATTCCATTTCAAACATTCTTTTTAATCGTTAAGGGAGCAGCCCCCCCCCCTTTCACATACATTTGTTGAAGAAAATTCACAATCGCCCCCTCCGAAAAATTGTCTGACTCAGCCCTTGATGCTCTGTCAATAGTTAAACAGGTTATCTATAAAGATCTAAAGATTTTCAGAGTTGCAGAACAAATCGCGGACTGGATAAAACTAGAATTAATTACTAGATAATCGAATACAATTTTTTAAATACCTGAGTGTTAACGATAGAATTGGAAACTTCTAAATGCTTCTCAGGTTCTCCTTCCCAGTGTGATATTCTTTTGTAATCATTGATAGCACAAGACCTTCGGGTAATCTTTGCCAGCAAATAGGTTAAGGCTGGAACTAAACGACATATTTTCTCTGGATCCTCGTTTCTAACAAGAATAGCATTGGATATCGCTAATACATCTATTGGTATGCTTGGAATTTCAGCCCACTTTTGCCAGAATTGTGTTGTGAGATTTACATTTTCACTACCTTCATACACTTTTTCAAATGTTATTCTCTCAACTCTAGAAATTAACAAGCGGAACATGTACTCGTAAAAAGGCCACAATTGAAGATTGGTTGAAAGTGCTGCTAATTCTGTCTGGTTCAATAACTGCAATGGATTCGTTACTTCCTCCATCGGAATTGCATATTCTAAGTTCAAATCATTTTGCACACAGAACTCCTGTGCATTCGAAAGATTCTGATCGACTCCTTCTTCGAAAGAGTTAGTTGTGAAAAAAGTATACCAAAGAGAAACTAACTGACGTCGAACATTCAAGCCTTCAGCAGACAATAAAGCTACCAAATGTTTCTCTAAGTCTTCTTGTTGACCGCGGTTTTTCCAAGGTAGTAGATAATGCGATACTTTTGCCAATTGTGAAAATGAGCCTGCGATAAGTTCCGAAGGATGTGGCAGTGGCAGACACATGGCAGCTTTAACTTTTTTGGCTACCTTGACGACCGGGTCGTACAGAGAAAATAAGCTTTTCTTAATATCATCTATCATCCGGAACAAAATTTCGATCTCACTTTTAGAATCTTTACTCAATCCAGTGAACATTGTAACGAAGATTCTTATAAACTTGACTATCCACTTGTAATGCACTTTCAATAGTAAACTGATTTCACTGAGATTATTTGAACTTGATTCTAAGTTTTCAGTTTTCAAAAGTAGATTACCTAGATCTGAGTATCTTTTGTACCATTTTAAGTTGCGTCTCAGTTTTACATAATCTGGCGCTTTTAGAAAAAGGGATTCTTCTCTGAGCAATGAGTCTATACATTTTCGAACTTGATTCGTGAAGGCAGTGAAATATGTTATAAGTGGATGATCCTTGAAAAGGGGTGTCACAGTTCCTGAAGTTAGAAAAAATTGTGTTAAAGTTATAAAATCATAGATTTAGAAGAAAGTATCTAAGATTAAAATTTCTTACATTCTGTCTTTTTCTAATTATTTATAAATGATTATTCTTTTATACTTGATGCATGAAACAAACCTAAACTTCAAAGAGATTCCATTTTACTTACCATTCAACACTTCTGATGAATATCGTTTGACGGACCATCCACTAAGTGGTTCCTTTTTTGATACCTCCTTATCAATTAATCTCCAATAGAGAAGCAATGCTAATCTGTTAGCATCATGAACACATTTATCCTTTACTTCTCTCGTAACAGCCCGCGGAAGCTGAGGTACATCCCAAGGTAATCCCTCATTTGGATACTGGAATTCGAATAAAGAGACTTCCTCTCTCAATTTTTCACAAACGTCACTCTTCTGTATACCTGCGTTCTCAATTTGTTTAACGAGCCATTGATTTCTTAAATCAACATCATTCTTGGAAGATTTTTCATAAAAGTCTAATAACAAGAATGGCAACATTTCATCAATGGTAGTACTTTTTACATCTTCAAGATGATCCAAGTTAAAAAATTTCATCAAATCTTCCAATGTTAATTTTTCATTTTCAAGTTTATTGTAAATATAGTAACTAAGTAACACTCCCTCTTGCTTTATGGCTGCCAGCTTCGAGTTTTCCAAACAGTCCTCAATTTTCCAGGTTATTGTACTCAGGTCAACAGATCTTTCCTCTAAATCTGTCTCCTTCAAATTATTCAATGATTCCCGAATCAAGGATACAAGTCGTTCTTTCGTTTGCTGCTGACTTATCGCTCGGGCTTTCAAGTATACATCCTCGCAACTTGTCTCGAAAGATGGTACTAACGGAAAACCTCTTGAAATTTGCTGGCTTATCAAAAACGCCGACTGAAGTAGCTGAATAACATTCAATGTCTCTGTTGTTGATACATCTTGCGATATTTTCTCGTGAATTTCGAGTAACGTATCTTGATGCTTTTTACTCACAAGACCAGAATTGAATAACATTGATCTTACATCAAGTTTGACACCAGAAGACGTTTTTTGCCTATCGAGTAAGTAGATTTCTATTCCTCGGTTTCGCATTGCCCTCGAAATCTCTCCATACCTTGGATCCATTGTTAAAAAGAGCCTGAAATTTTTGTGTGGTTTAATAGTCATTATATTCCCGTCAATTCCAGTACCCCGTTCGCCTATTGTGAGAACTCCGTTCGGTTCCAATAAACCGTTAAGTCTGTCCAACAAGGCAGGACTGCAAAAGTTGACTTGATCCACCAAAAGCCAAGATCCATCCTGCAGACACTTTACGAGCAAACTGTCCACCCATTCGAATTTACCTCCGGCATTCAAACAACTCTCCTGTTTTACAATACTTAAAAGACTATCCAACTGATCTGCTATTTGATCCAGATCCTCCAGATAAAAACCTAGTTTTTTAGTGTCATAAATGAAGCCGGACAACACTTCGAGCTTTTGTAAAAAGAGTTTAGTTTCCATACTAGACGTTAGTGATTCGTAATCGTCAAAAACTGTGTTCCTAACATCTTCTAGAAAACGGTGGTAGGTCCTGACTTCCTCAATATTGTCCTTGTTTAGCTTCGTTTTCAGAATGTCGATCACCAAATTTTCTGTTTGTTCAAAAAGTTGCTCAAGATGTCTGTTGTAGTCTGTTTGCTCAAAACCACCCAGAATTTCGTTTGTATCCATTGCAGAGTTGACGACTACAGTTTGCAATTTCTGCCCTGCCAGTTGGCTAATAACCCGAACAACGCTGCTTTTTCCACTGCCTGGTCCTCCGACAAGAATCGACATCCAGTTCATGTTAATGCATTGCGCAAGACTCTTCAGAGGTGTCATTTGATCACGCAACAGCAACATGCCCTCTTCATAAACTGATGATTGATTTCGATTCAAGATTGTATCACCGAAATATAATTTGTCATTCGTGACATGGATGATCGGTTGGCTAGGAGGAAGTAGATATTTATCCACTGGAAATACTTCTCTGTATATCTCGCGAACTTTTTCTTTATCAGCCTCAGTTCGCATTCTGTCAACGTAAATCAATTCCACAGAAGAGCCGGGATTATAAAACATGTCACTCTGATCACAATAACTTTGAGCTGAAGAAATAGTTGCTTCACACCATCTGATAACGTCCCGCAAATTCATTTCCCAAGGAGATCCATTTATACCCCAAAGGATACCTGCTTCGGTCGACATTCTTGAATTAAAGTCAACCATCTTGTGCACCAAATCCTGCGGCAATTCTGGGAACTGAGAGGTGCTTATGAGTTTCAAGTCCTCCTCTGTTAAGGTACTGACGTAAACTTGTGTAAATCGATTTAAAAACGACTTCGGTAATCCTCTTCTCGCTCCTCCCTGCCTCATCGGATTCTGGCAAGCAAAGAATTTAGTTCCTGGCTTGACGAAGAATGTTTTGCCAAGTTCTGGGATGAACAATTCTCCGCGATGGTCGAAACAGGCATTCAAACTCTCAAGTACGGCCTGCGAAGCTAAATTCAATTCGTCCAACAAAATCCAATGACCAGCTCGCAAAGCGCGCAAAAATGGTCCATCTCTCCAGGAAAACTCACCTCCTTTACCACCTTCTACAGGAAGATCCGTTCCAAAAAGATCGCAGACATCTGTTTGATCGCTCAAGTTAATTCTGAACAAAGAATGTCCTGAAGCTTTAGCAACTGCAGAGACTAAACTTGTTTTACCAACTCCTGGGCTTCCTTCCAATAAAATTGGCTTTTTTATCTGCATGGCTCTCAAGAGTTTTAGCGTATTCAGTTTTGTTGTTGGTGCTATAAATGTGAATCTTTCACTATTTCTAGAATAGTCAGGACCTTTCTCAATGAAGAAGGGTTCAATACCGAATAATTGTTCTGTTTGGACTTTGAGATCAGCAATGGCTGTTAGTTTTTCTATACTAGGACAAGTTCCCAGTAAACTTTCTATCTGTCGGGTTAAAAATTCTAAAGCATTGCATTTAAATACGTCTAACTGATTGGAACTGCCGGAACTTGTATTAGAACCAAGCCCATCCGTATAAGTTAGACACGCTCCCTGCAAAATCGCATCTTCCAAAAGTAACTGTTTACCTTTTGTCGCTATATTAATAAAATTAACCCAACTGAGTATGTCTCTTGTGCTAATAATGAAGTTCTTGAAGAGTTCAGAGGTGGCGATCCAATCAACAAAGTTCAGGATACACAAAGCGATGCTCAGTTTTTTCTCGGAAAGGTTTTTCTCTAAATTGTGCTCGATTATGATCTTCAAATCATCTCGTTCCGTACAAGGGTGACACCAAATTTCGGTAAATCTGTTTCGCAGTGCAGGAGACAGTTCTTTCTTTCCATAGTCGCCACCAGGATTCATTGTACCAACGAAAAAGAGTCGTTCATTTGCAACAATTATGCTATCTGTTGTATTAGGATTCGTCAAATCAATTCCCTTTTCAGTCAAAACGAGAGTACGTTCAGGTTCTAATAACGAATTTAATCTCTCAAGTACGCTATCATCCGCTAATGATATTTCATCAGCTAAAAACAAATCACCGTTTCTCATAGCGTGAATCAAGGGACCATCAACCCACTCGAAGAATTTCTGATTATCCTCATCAGTCTGATTTCTCACTGGTCTCAAATTTCCGAGAAAATCTGAAGATTCGGTGTGCATGTGGCAATTTACGACGTGTAGTTTTTGCTTTTGCATAGCAGCTACTAATTGGCATACAGTCGTTTTACCACAACCTGTTTCTCCCACGAGTAAAACTGGTTCTTTGAACTGACAAGATTTTCTTAGTAAAACAGCCATTCGTCTAAGATGGTAGGTCCAGACGATGTGCTTGAAATTGGAAATGTCTTCATTTTGTATTTCTTCAAGAATATGTTTCGTGACGGGTGAAGTGGTTTCGTTCAGAGTGAACAGATCATGAGGATTAACAACGCGACCCAGATGTTTTTTAATAACTTCCCTTATCTCAGCTTCTTCTTTGGGAAGACGAACTTTAGCAGCGAGCACCAAATAACCTTCATCAGCTAAATGTTGTCTCCAATCGTAGAACTGTTCACCAACATCTGGTGCCAGACGGTACCTTTCACCCCATCGAAACAGATCTCGCAAAGTTATAAAACCTTTCTTACCCGCAAATGCGGCAGTCGTTTTTCGCCTGATCTGAAGATCTTTCATCACATTGATGATCTGTTTGCAAGACGATTGCGGCATATGACATCTTTTTTCTAATATTATTTCTAATTCCACTGGAGGTATTTCGTCAAAATGAAGCTCAACAAATCTGTTTCTGAAAGCTCTTGAGAGGACTTTTCGCCCTCCGTAGAGTCCTGGAGGATTTTGAGTGGCGAAAAGCATGAAGTTGTTATGAGCTTTCACAACCTGTTGCGTCTCTGGTATAAACAGTTCTCTGTTGTCATCTAGAACTCTGTTGAGGGCCTCTAAGACATCGCTGGGTGCTAAATTCAATTCGTCGAGAATAATCCAATATCCTTTGCGCATAGCTTCAACTAATATACCTTCTCGAAAAATTAGCTTCCCGGTTTCGTCAGCAACATAACTACCCACGTATTCTTGCAAGTCTGTGTGTTCGTGGTTGTTTATACGTACACATACGTGACCAGATGCTTTAGCAAGATAGGTAATTAAACTTGTCTTTCCCACGGAAGTATCTCCTTGCAAAAGTATTGGCATTTTTCCTATTGAGACTGCTCGTACTATATCTTTCAAGTTTCGTTTAACGGAGGATGTCAGTATGTAATTTTTAGGTTCTTCAGGAACCGCAGTACCTTCTGGAACCCAGTACCCTTCGAAATTGATATATTCCTGGCCCTGATTGCTCTTCGGCTTCGGAATAGGTGCGCGAATTATAGCTTCTGGGGTTTTATTCAGAATGCTTTTGATGATCATGTTTTGTACAATCGGATAGGACTTGTGATCCAGCTGAGTCAAGAAGCTTAGACAAAAAGCTTCGTATAAAGATCGCAAACTATTTCCACAAGGATTGGAAGCTGCGATGCTTAAGGCTCTGCACAGGGTTCTTAAACTGTAATGTGGTTTATTCATGGTGCCGTCATTTAAAATCATGTTGGCTTCCTTGTGCAAGCTCAAATAAAATTTAACAATAGCTTCGTGTTTAGATGTTGGCAGGTTTAATTCTCGAAGATACGAGTCTACTAATAGTTGCAAATCTATTTTTGATGTTAGTTCATCGACATAAAATTCGGTAAATCTGTTCCTAAGGCCGACGGGTAGTTCCTTTTTACCAACGTCCGTCGCTGGATTCATGCAGGCGAATAGAGTAAAGTCTGGATGTCTTTTAATTGAATCTTCATCACCTCTTTCTAACAGTGATAAGGAGCCGGAAGAACCTTCTAATAATCCTGACAAGCACTCTAAAGTTTCCGCGTTGGCTAAATTAATTTCGTCAAGTAGAACCCAATAGCCTTTCTGTATAGCTTTAACCAGACTTCCTTCTACAAATGCAAAACCTAAGGATAATCCTGCCTTTGCTTGCGACGAAAGTTTTTCTAATTTCAAAAAGAGCTTCTCCCATCTAATCAACAACTCACTCTCTTTATTGTTGACACCTTTTCCTTCCTTGGTTTGCAGGCAGTCTTTTAATCTCTTGACAGCTCTTACAGTACTTACTGTCATCAATTTTAGAAGATAATCCCATTTTTGTTCTTTATAGCACTGCGCTAAACATTCCAAATATTTCCTATTGGGCTCGACAGCGAAATATGATCGAAACAGTATTTCGAACTCTTCTCTTATCGGTTTTATTAGGAATTTAAGGTCTACTGGTTTGTATCCTCCTAACAGATCAACGCTTTCGCTTTGTTGATTCATATTAATGACGATTAGAGTGTTACCCGTACTTTGTGCTAGATATTGTATTGAACTTGTTTTTCCAGTTCCAGTTTCACCGACAAGCAACACGGGCTCTTTTTGAGCTACGCAACAGGTAATGCGTTCTAACAAACAGGCGGAGGGACGTGTGAATGAAAACGGAAGTTTCGTTCGCTCCATATCGGCGTAAAGAAGCTTCTTTCGAAGTAATTTTGCACGACCAGCTACGAAATCTTTTTCAGATGTGATTAAAGGCTTGTATGTTTGACAAAAGGTATCTGCTTTGATTTTATTAAAACCGAGCTTGTGGCCGACAGCTATTATAAGGGGCCGCCTTTTTTCTGAAATATAAATATAAATGAAAGCGCATTAGAGTATTAAAATAAATTATGCCGAATTTGATGAATTGAATGTCCGAATTTGAAAGTGTATAGTCCGAAATCAAAAAGTGTGCAATGGAAAATTAACTTGATTTTTTAAGCAAAATTTCCAGTTTTCAAACCAAATATTTTAAAAGTATTAAGAATGAACTTCAAATTTTATTCAAAATGTTATTCTTTAGTCTATAAATTATCAACATTCCTATTTATTTATGGCAGCCTTCACAGTCTTTTCCCTGTTCGACTCTTTTTCTCGTTTTACCACTCAAATGCCAACTGAATTCATAGAACTCAATAAGAAAATCTAACTATTTTCGGTTGAAATTTTATTCTTCTCGGTTGAAAAGTATCCTAATAAATTTTTGGTTGAGAATTCATCTTTTTTGGTTAAACATTTTATTATTTGGTTAAAAAGTCAATTATTTTGTTGAAAACACGTCTTTTTAGCTTGAAAATTAAAGAATTTGATTGAAATTTTTTTCTTTTTTGACTAACAAACCTTTTTGGTCGAAAATTGAACTATCTGGTTGAAAATGTATGTATTTTGTTGAAAATTCATCTTTTTGGTAGAACAACAATTTTTTTGGTTAAAAATGCATCTGTTTGGTTGAAAATTCGTTTTTTTCGTTAAATCCAAATGTTTTTTGTTTTAAATTAAATTATTTTTTTGTTGAAAAATCAACTATTACATTTTTCGCTGAAAATCCATATTTATAGGTTGAAAATTCAGCTCCTTGGTTGAATGTTGTACTATTTTCTGGGAAGTTTATTTTTTCTGGCTGAAGATTCTTGAAAATTCGATTTTCTTATTGTTAAAAATTCATTTTTTAAACTGAAAGTTTAATTATTTTGTTAAAAATTCTAATTATTGGTTTAAAGTAAACTTTTTTGTTGAAAATTCATCTTTTTGACTTCAAAATTCAACAAATTGGTACCAAATTAAACTGTTTGGTAGAAAATTCTTTATTTTTTGTGGGGAATACATTTTCTTAACTGAATACATAACTATTCCATTTTTGATTTATGCATTATATTTTTAATTAAAAATTGATATGTTCTAGTGGAAAATTTACTATTTTATTGAAAATTTATTTAATTTGTTGAAAACTCGTCTTTTTATGGAAAATTCTTCTTCTTTATTTTAAACTTCATCTTTTTTGGTTAAAAATACAATTATTTTGTTGAAAATTAAGCTTTTTTCGTTAACTTCAACTGATATTTATTTTAAATTAAATTCTTTTTTTTGTTGTTGACATATCAACTATTATATTTTTTGTTAAAAATTCATCTTTTTAGGGTTTTTAAAAGTTTAAAAAGTTTTTTTGAAAATTCAACTGCTTGGTTCAAAGTTAAACTTCTTTCTTAAAAATTATTTTTGTTTTGTTTTAGATTCATAATTTAGGTTGAAAGTTAGTTTTTTTTTTTGTTAAAAATTAACTTTTTTGTTGAATAATCATATTCTCGGGTAATCATATTCTCGGGTTGCAAATTCAACTGTTTTGTAGAAAATTCGTTTTTTAAATTGGAAATTCATTCTCTTAACTGAAAATTTAACTGTTTCATTTTTGGTTAAGAATTGATCTTTTTCAGTTTAAAAATGCAACTAATTAGTTAAAAAATTTTAGAAACGGTAAAAATATAAACTAAACATTATTCAAATAAAATTTGGACTAGAAATCACATCCACTGTTCAAACTGTATGTAATTTGTTCAAAATTCGTCTTTTTTGGTAGAAAATTAATCTTCTTGGTTGCAAGTGGAACTAATTTTTTAATTAATAAGAAATAGTAAAATGTTACCCCCCCCCCCCCCTCCAATCGTATGGAGAATTTCATAAATATTTTTAAAGAAAGGTGGCATTAGCGGACAATTGTGAGAAAATAGTTCCTTTAGAGTCATTTTTTTTCGAAATAGTAGCAGAATAGTGTCACCAATCAAAAAAAGTGTCAAATCTTGTGAATAGTGTGGTGAGTCCGAGGCCTGAGTAATGTATTGAAATTAAATTTACTCACCCTCATCAGCGACAGCGCAGCAAAAAATGTCAATTGCATCCTTAAAGAGGTATTCCTTTTTAGTGTCAGACATCGGCCCATCATAATAAACAACGGTCCTCGAACACCACTTGATCAAATCTCTTGTCGAAATCAATCTTCCACTTCTAGAAGTCAAGATGTTATGGTCCAAATCATTTTCTTCAGCAGATTGAAATAACGAGAAGACTTCCACCATTTTCGAAGCAACCGTATTTAACTTTGGAAATAGAGTTTCTATGATTTGTATTAATTCCTCCTTGGAGAATGATTCCATATTTACACAACTCCAGTGTTTCGCAAGCATGTTGGATGCAGTTGACACGGGTTTACGAAAACCAGTTGTAGATGAGAATAATCTTTGTGTAACAAACAACTGGAATCCACTTTTGGCATGAATCAAATCTCGATGCCCCGGAACAGATAAAGTTCCTGTCTCCAGTAAACTACTTAAGGTGCTTGCTACATCTAAAGTGGCGCTGTCAATGTCTTCCAATAGTAGCCACTTTCCAGTAACGACAGCTCTTGTCAGAATACCAGGCTGCCAAACAAACTCGCCCGGAATTTCGGTGCATCGATATGTACCCAACATTATTTTTGAATCTGTTTGGTCACCCAACTGAACTCGAATAAAATCAGATTGACCACGGCCGGTGACTTGTGCCAGATACTCGATTATACTGGTTTTTCCGCATCCAACTGTTCCTTGAACGCAAACACATTTTCCGGTAGCTACTGCCAGAGCCAAACTGCGTAAATTTTCTTCCAACGATGGGACGGGTACGAGGGAAGATTGTAGCTTATCCCGATTATTGTTCAGAATGGGCAATAAAACGCCAGAAACCGAAACAACGGATCTTGTTTTTTCTACTATAAGATCCACTTCCTGGGATGCAGTTTCAGATAAAGAGGCAGTTATGTTTAGACCTTGTTTTTTAGACTCTATTAGAAATTTGTCTATGACTACTGAATCGATTACTGACTGAGCACATTTCAAACGCAGGGGTTCAGACATATCTAAGATAATTCCGAGGCACTTCCATGCAATCCTGAAATATTGTTGATAAAAAAAATAATTGAGGCTGATGTACAAAAAGGTGTGTAAGAATAGTTTATTATTTTTTAAAACGAAAATACTTTAAGTTCTGAACAGTATTAAATTACTTATTCAAAGAAAAGAAAAAGTCACTTGAAAAAAAGAGTTATTGGAGATTGTTAAATTCTTATTGTCGTAAGAACTAAATTCGGGCTGAAGCATAGTGAGTCAAAAAATTTTTTTCTGGAGATATTAGTCTAGAGCTCACAATTCTGATCTGATTTTTTTATTTTTTTATTCAGGGTTTCTACTAATTTTCGCCCACCGAATTCCCGATTATTTCCCAGTTTTTTCCCCGATTATAAATATCAAATCTCCTTTTACTATAAGCACGAATAAAACGCATTTAATATAAGGTTTTCCTTTGTGAAATCGTATGTATTGTAATATCTCATAATATTTAAACAAAATAATATTTTTGTAATTTATCGCGTCGAGTAGAAATGAATACAAGTAGACTACAATTGCTTCAGAAATTTCTTCACACGGTGGTGACCCTTTTCCGATAATTATTCAGAATTTTTTTACACATAATATGGGAAATATAATACAATTTTCATGCCTTGATTATCTGCGCAGATTTGGTTAACATCACAGCTGTTATTGTATATAAACATATCTTTGGTAAACTATTTTTGGTATTCTAATTGGTAAATAATTATTAGATATAATTTTATATGTATTTGGTATTAGCGATTAATTAATGATTGATTATTGAAGAGTAATTACAAAAAACTATTTTTAATCTTTTATTATGACAGTTTAATTATAATTATGTGTGTTTATAACATAGGTAATGTAAAATTTAATTGGTAGTAAAGCAAATAATACTTATAATGGTTTTTTGTAATAACTATTCAATCATGAATCAATAATGAATCGCTAATACCAAAGAAATTAAAAACTATACTTTCATTTCTTGTTCAAAATCTTCAAAAATCTACATATTGTTTAAAATTATTTAAAAGTTAAAAATTTTGTTGAATCTTTTCAAAACTTCTAAATATCTCTTAAATATAATCGATCATTATTTTTGAAAAAGACGAATTTTCAACCAACTAGTTGAATCTTAAACCAAAAAAGATTATTTTTAAACCAGTTGCATTTTTAACCGAAAAAGATCACATTTTTGCCAAAAGAGACGAATTTTCTACAATCCAGTTTAATTTTTTTATCCGAAAGTATGAATTTTCAATAAAAAAGTTTGTTTTATCCCCAATAGTTGAATTTGCAACCAAATAAATTAATTCTCTACCAAAAAAGACGAACTTTCAACGAAACAGTTACATTTTCAATCAAGGAGATGAATTTAAAACTCAAATAATCAATCTTCATACAAAAAAAATGTTAACAAAGCAGTTCAACTTTTAATCAAGTAGTTGAATTTTTAACCAAAAACATGAACTCTCAACGAAAAATATAATAGTCTTTGAAACAAAAAAAGAGTTGAATTCTTCCAAAAAAGAAGAATTTTCAACCAAATAGTTGAACTTTTAACCAAAAGAGTTGAATTTTCAACAACAAAAAATAATTTTCAACCATGTAATTAAATTTTCTGCCAAAAAGATGAATTTTCAACCAAGAACATTAATTTTCTACGAAAGTGACGAATTTTTAACAAAATACATAATTATTCAACTAAAAAATATCAATTTTTAACCAAAAACGGAATAGTTAAAGTTTCAGTTAAACAAATTATTTTTCAAACAAAAAAAACGAATTTTCAACAAAATAGTTACATTTTCAAAACGAAAAAGGAATTTTTAACAAATTACAGTTGCAGTCAACCAGAAAAGAGAAAATGTTAACAAAAGAGTTGAATCCTCAACCAAAAAGGTTATTTTTCAACCAGTAACATTTTTAACCAAAAAAGATGGAATTTTTACGAAAACAGAAGAATTTTCTACAAAACGGTTTAATTTTTTAACCTGAAAATATGGATTTTCAACATGTCATAGTTGATATTTCAAACAAAAAAGATTTTTATTTGCAATAAAAAACAAATGAATTCAACTAAAAAAGACGAATTTTCAAAGAAATAGTTGAGTCCTCGAATAAAACAGATTAATTTTCGACCAAACAGTTGCACTTTTAACCAAAAAACATTTTCAACCAAAAAAAAAAAAAGAATTTTTAACAAATTACAGTTCAATTCAATTAGAAAAGATGAATTTTCAACAAAATAGTTGAATTCTCAAACAAACAAATTAATTTTCAACCAAAAAAATGCATTTTTAATCGAAAAGCTGAAGCTTCTGTACCAAGAGAAGAATTTTCAAACATCTGTCAAACAGACTCGACTTATTCCTAAAATTGTGAACAAATTTTCAAAATAAAAAAATTGCCTTAAAATCTTCCAGATTTTTTTCGAAATCTTTCAAAGTTTATTAAAAATTATTTTTGTAAATAGAAAATAATTTATAATTCTCCCATGAATCTTACATATTTTTTTGTTTTCTTGAAACCTTTCAAAATTCTTAAAAAGCTTCAAAAATTTTTTCCGAAACCTTCAAAAACTTTTTTTTTCTTGAAACCTTTCAAAATTCTTAAAAAGCTTCAAAATTTTTTTCCGAAACCTTCAAAAACTGACATTATGTTTTAAACGTTTAAAATATGTTCAAATTTGAAATTATTTCTAAATCTTGCCTTTTCCCCAAAATTCTTTAAAAATGTAGCATAACATTCTAAATCACCTGAATATCTTTTAAAGTGATGGTATTTTTCCTAAAATTAACAAAAATTCTGCATAATTAGAAAAATTGCATTAAAATCTTCCAGATTCTCTTTTGAAAATTTTGGAAATCTTCTGAATTCTTTTGAAATATTCTCTTATAATTAATTTTTTTAAATAAAAAATCTTTACAAATTTTCCCAGAAATCTTAAGACAATTTTGTTATTCTCTTGAAACCTTTTGAAATTCACATTTTCCAAAAAAAATTATTTTAAATCCCGGATATTTCCCGGTTAGTAGACACCCGGATTATTTGACAAGAAATTACTCCGTAAAAATACAGAGGGGATGTATTTCACTCATTTTTTTGGTGTTTTATGAAACTGGAAGAAATTTTCCAAAAGGAATTGGACCAATTATGACTATTTTTATGCGGTGTCCTGTGTACTTTTTTACTTAATAAACCCTCCCATCTTGTTGAAACAGCTCATATTTATTTAAAACATAATAAAATCAGTAAAGACACTCCTTACAAATAATATTCAACAGGTTACATAAAAAAATCTGTTTATTTGTATATTAACATATCAATGAGCAAAAATTCTATATCAAGATTAAAAATACTTAAAGACTTCATTTTTCAATTTTTTGTTGGAAATATTTATTTAAAAAATGCTATGTTACCAGGTTAAACAAATCCAAAGTCAGGTGTCAATATTGGTTAATTTTTCGAAAACATTTTATACACAAATGTTTCGTTGATGAAGCATCATAAGGGAAGGATTTTGATATGTAATTAAAAAATTTATTCTGTTGAAAAAAGGAAATCTGTGGGCTGAAAATTGACAAAAATCTGTATTTATTTCTCAAATTTATTTAAACAATTAACCATTATTATCGCGAAATAAAACATCTGCAATGTTATTTATTTGAGACAAATTAAAAAAAATAACTAAGCATTTTTTTGGATCCTAGACAGTATTAAAAATCTCTCAGCATCGATGTAGATGTAAGAACAATTAAAAATACAGTTTTGAATAATTCGAACTCCAACAAAATGTTAATAAAATTTAGTCTCCAATCTAAACTTTTTAATATCTAAAATTTAGTTGCTAGAAAGAAATAATGGGATAGTTTCAAGCGATTTAAAGACGTAAAGTGACAGAGGACTTACCATTTAACTTTATCATCAAGATGCGTTAAAAATGGATAAAATTCTGACCACTTCCATTTGCGCTTAAAGTGATTAGGTTTTGCTTTCAATATATTGAAAGATGCAAGCACTAAATCATAATCAGATACTTCCACCGAATCATCTTCCATTCTTTCTTGTTTTGGTGCTGGAGATGTTGCATTTTTTCCCACACAACTAAACGGAGCTGGATACAACTCAAAATAACGTAACGTAAATCTGAAATCGATCAATATTTGTTAATGTAATTTTAACTGCAATATATTTCTCGACGAATATTTGAAATTTTTATAGACAATATAGTACCCACCAGAAACATCTGCTATGCAAAAAATCTGCCAAGTACAACTACATGAATTTTTGAAATCAAAGTTGGCTAAGTAATTTGGGGAAAAAATCAATTGACCATACCCAGCAATTTTTAAAAATCCCGCCAAGTTTTATAATGTATAAAATATCGTTTTAAAATAAATTTGATCAAACTTCGATAATGTACTTTGTCACAAAGTTTTCTAAGATACTTTATTATGAATATTTTTTTCCAAATCACTTGGTCAACTTTGATTTCAAAACTTCATGTAATTGCACTTAGCAGAGTTTTTGCATCGCAGACGTTTTTGGTGGGTTTTCATATTTATTTCTGAAAAAGATAGGTAGGCTATATTAATTTAACTCTTATTTCATTACTAATTTACTAAATTAATAAATTAAATTAATTAATTCAATAATTTTCGTTAAAAATTAAATAAATAAATGAAAAGGGTGGCTAGGTCCACCGAACTTATCCGATACTTTTAAATCAAATTTAAATAAATATTAAATTAAATTTTTCACCGGTTTGCACAACATTTTAATGAGAAGTCTGTAGCAACATATTCTCGATATATATTGGAAATAATTTCGATACATTAAATAGTGTTTAAAAATTTACCACTTCACTTATGTCATCCCTAAATTTTCTTTTTTACACTAAATACATGAAATTTAAAAAACTATTCCAGATATCGAAAATTATTAAAATAGTTATCGAGAAGCTGTTGCTACAAAGGACTTCTCGTTAAAATTTGGTACCAATCGGTTTGATAGATTAGGATGTAGAGGAGAGAATAGGTGAAAACCCCGACTTTGTAACAACAAATAGGATTAATTAAAGTTTTTAATTAATAATGATATTCTATTTTTCTAAAATACACATCAAGAACATGTTGTCATATATTTGTAGGTCAAATATTAGGCAAAAAGTTTGGATAATATATACATTGTTGTTGAATGATTATAAAACATTAAATTTGTTACTTGTACTCACCTGGACAGCCTAATCTATCTAACCGATTTATACAAAATTTTAATGAGAAGTCTATAGCACCATATCCTCGATAGACTTTGCAAGAATTTTCGATATTTTTCATAGGTCTTAAAATTATAAGATATTCGTTTTGTTCTGATATTCAGCTTACAAATCATAAAAATTGTTACTTAAAAATATCGATGTTAATTCAGTTTAAGGATCATGTTGTGCCATGTCCATAAAACAGATTTTTGAACTAGAAAAAGACGGAGAAAACCGTAAATAAATTTAAATTAAATTCAAATATTTTATTTTGAACTCAAAGCTTTTGATTTTAATAATCATGTTTAATGTACGAGTTAATTATCAACAATTTCTCAGCAACCTGTACATTTTATTCTGAGGTTGGATATTATCTATTGGGGTCAAGTGAAAATTTAGAAACATTGCTAAATTCTAAAATAACCTTCAAAGTAGGGTTTTACATATTTCTAAAAAACAAGAATTTCTAAATAATTTCTGTTACTCAAGTACTTAATAAAATACATCAGTACAGAAAATTATTATTATAATGTATTGGTGCCAACCGATTTGATAGATTTGGATGTAGAGGTGAAAGCTCGTAAAAAATAGACTTTTTAACATTAAATATGATTAACTAAACATTTAAATTAATGAATATCTCGTTTTTTTTAATACGGCAAAAAGTTTGGATAAAACATACATTATTATTGAATGATTATAAAAAATTAAATTTTTCACTTGTGCTTACTAGGGTGGCCCAAAAATGAATTGAAAAATTGCTGTTATACTCTAGAGGGCGGG
>CAKNYM010052090.1:134508-173494 GCA_932195095.1 Andricus curvator
AGAATTCATGAGAATGTTGTCTAATTTGGTTGATTGTGGAAAATATTTTTTGTAATTTTTGTATCTCGTTGACGTGTGAAGTTACACCAGAGAGTCACAACCTACTGGAAAATAGGGATGGGCGATTCTGGATCGATTCTTCAAATATCGATCTTTTTCACTCAAAAGATCGATCTTTTGAATCGATTCTTTGCGAGTCGATTTTTGATTGGATCGATTCTTTACCCCCAGAATCGAAGAAGCGATTCTTTCATTTTTATTTATTTATCTGTCCGTCCTATAGTTTCGTGACCACGGCGTACATTTTGTATCTTTATTGCTCATATAATTTTTTCTTTTGTGCCCCAGACTGCATCTCAATCTAAGCGCAAGCGCAACCAGCGCTCAAAATGTTTATTACCAAAGTTTCGAAATGGAATAGACCTCTTTTTCTATCCTTCATTGTTAGAAAGGGAGGTCCGACACTTTTTATGGCATCAAAGTTGCATGTGTAGGGATTCGTTATTACTTTTTAATAATAAATTATTTTCAATATAAAAGAACAGACATTTAAGCATTTTTCCTGCTTTACAAAGTTTTTTGTGAAAAAAGGAATAAACAGTGTCTAATTGTCGATCTTTAATCATTTTATTTAAAATTGAATAAATGTAATGATTTATAGGTAAATATAAACTATTTGGGACATTTTTACATCGATCTTAAAAGATCGATTCTTTCAAGATCGATTCTTTTGATTCGATTTTTTTGCTGAATCGATCTTAATAAATTCGATCCTGGATCGATTCATGAATCGATCTTTTCGAGAGAATCGCCCATCGCTACTGGAAAAGCCATGATCTAACAAACTATGGTCTCGCCACGCGCAAGTAAAAAAAAGTCAACCAATCAGACGGCTCCCTAGTTAGACCCGACTACCCTTCCATCTTGGCAGTTGGCTTCGCGTTCCGTTCGCGCCAGTGCAGCGAGTATGGTGGGGGTACTCGGGTAACGCGAAGTCGAACGTATTAGGTATTTTCACTTCAACCATCAGCTAACTTCACTTCGTTGAGTGCTGAGGGGAAAACAATCGACCAAATGCATGGGAAAAAACTTTATTTTTGTAATATCTTCATAATGAATAATAATTATTAACATTTTATTGTATCATTAAAGAGTTCTTAAAAAATAAAAACTATTTTTCAAATACACTTATATAGAAAAAATTAGTTTTTACGAAGATATTAACAAAATAGGGGAAAAATGGAGCGAATCCCATGCATTTGATCCATTGTTTTCCCCTCAGCAGTTAACGAAGTGAAGTTAGCTGACTATGAAGTGAAAATGCCTAATTTGAGCATCGAAATGGCGGGACCATAGTTTGTTGGATCATGTGGAAAAGCGAACGGAGGAGAAATTATACGAACTGAACTTGTTTATGCACACACTCTTGTCGACGGCACGTGGACTGTCGACCTTCTAACTCGTGCTTCTGATTGGTTATCTTTCATGGTTAATTACTAGGTAATTATTAACTTTAGCACACATTTTTTATAATTATTTTCGACGCGATTTTTTTTTGTTAGAATTCAAAAATACAAAAATGTTTTATGAGTACTGGGACACCCTGTATACATATGTATACATATATATACATACATACATACATACATAAATACATACATATATATATATATATATATGTATGGATGTATGCATAAGAAAACTGAGCCAATCAGCAAGAATGACACTAGGTTGCCACACTCTCTCTGGACCCTCTGTAGAGGGCCCAGCAGTGGGACTCCGATACCGTGTTGAAAATGGAAAATCGAACGGACCTCTTTTTTTAACGCGTTGAGATAGAAAGAGAAGTTCGTTCGATTTTCGACTTCGAAAAAACATCAGAGTCCCACTGCAGGATGGTCCAGGACAACCAGGGATGTGCAGTTACGCGTAACTGGAGGTTTTTGACGTAAAATACCTAAGTGAAGTATTTTACGTCGAAAACAGGTAAAATACCTAGTAAATTACGTGCCAAGATGGCGGACCTGTAGAACTGTGCATAACCTCACTTTTTTGGATTTCTGGTATCGGCATTCGTAATGGTTTTTTTAATGCCTATGTTGTTAATTAAAAAATAATAATGTCAACCAGGGATGTGCAGTTACGCGTAACTGGAAGTTTTTTTACGTATAATACCTAAATGTGTAAATAATATAAAATGTGTAAAATAATGTGTAAAATACATGTAGAAAACCTCTGATTGGCTGTCTGATTCAAGTTTTCAATTTCCCGCCTCAGAGGTGGCGCCCTCATATATATATATATATAGGCGTAATTTACATCACGTAGAAAACTGATGACGTAAAATACCAGGTAAATTACCGTAGAAAACCAAGTAAATTACCACGAGTATTTTACTTACCAATCACTGAGGACAACCCAAGTTATTTTGGTTATTTTTGGCTTATATATTTTTTCAATGTTTTCACATCGATTTCATATCTTCGTTATTGATAGGTTCATGCTCAGTAAAATACATGGGCATAAACCCAATAATATAGATATGAACTCGATGAGAAAAAAGTTACTTTATGTCACGAATTTGATTCAATGAAAAAGACCCGTATGCTACCGATAATTGCTCGAAAACAATTCACCGTCTTTTTTAATTCTACGTGACCTTTTTGACCTTTGAATCAAAATCTTTTCTGGCAAAAACTTGCAAACATACAAACAACCAGACAAGTGAAGCAGTGTGTATGGTTCTTTAACTTTACGCCGCCGCGCAGGGATGTGCAGTTACGCGTAACTGGAGGTTTTTGACGTAAAATACCTAAGTGAAGTATTTTACGTCAAAAACAGGTAAAATACCTAGTAAATTACGTACCAAGATGGCGGACCTGTAGAACTGTGCATAATCTCACTTTTTTGGATTTCTGGTATCGGCATTCGTAAGGGGTTGTTTTTAATGCCTATATTGTTAATTAAAAAATAATAATGTCAACCAGGGATGTGCAGTTACGCGTAACTGGAAGTTTTTTACGTATAATACCTAAAGGAGTTATTTGACGTAAAATACCTCGAATGTGTAAAATACATGTAGAAAACCTCTGATTGGCTGTCTGATTCAAGTTTTCAATTTCCCGCCTCAGAGGTGGCGCCCTCGTATATAGAACAAGACGTAATTTACATCATGTAGAAAACTGATGACGTAAAATACCAGGTAAATTACCGTAGAAAACCAAGTAAATTACCACGAGTATTTTACTTACCCATCACTGCCGCCGCGGCCGCGCCGGACATTTTGAAATCCCGCCATTCGCCATATATTTCCGTACAGTTTGCGAATTGTGAAGCGTAGTTCGAGCGTTCCGTTATATTTTGTGAAAGAAAGGAAAAGAAAATGTGAATTTTACTCAACGAGATCAAAGTCAGCTACCATTAGTATTTCGTTGCTGAGATTAGTTCGAGTAAAGTGTTGTTGCGCTTCTGATTAATTTTGTTACGCTACCGCGTGCTTGCGGTGGCCAACCTAAAAAACAAATCATGGCTAACGTGTCCCTCGACAAAGAAACGTTTTTCCGGCGTATGAAGCGTCTCTACGCTGCTTGGAAGGTCAGCATTTTCAAAAGAATTTCCCGACTTATGAACAAATATCCTTTTTGTTCTAGAACCAAATTTAATACTTGTTTTCTACTCCAAACAGGATGAAGATGCTTGCCCCGATGACAGCTTCAGTAAAATGGATTGTCTCGTCTCTGCTGTGGGTACCGACGAAGACATCGTCTACAGCAAGTCAACTGCTCTACAAGTAATCCTTTTTCTAAATATTGGAGTCTTATTGATTTTTATATATCGTAGTTCACCAGTTAACTGAATGTCGCAAGTCAGAATGACTTCACTCTACTTTTAGAGATATTTTCTTTGAAAGTACAATTCTAGGAAACTAAAGTTTTACTGGAAATTGGCAATAATGGCTAAGTTAAAATTTAAGAAATTAAATTCCTCTTTATTGTTCAAAATTTAACTACGAAATTCTTGGAAATTAAAAAAAAATCAAGAATCTAACGATCAATTTGGACAGAACAATCTTAAATAACTCCATTTAAATTAAAAAAGAAGAAAGAAAAAGAATGCTTAAATTGATCGGATTTTTGATGTAGATTAGATTGCATGGGATTGCAAAATATTGCATGAGATTGCTAAATATTCCATGAATTATAGAAAATGATATAGAAAACAGTTATAGGATAATTAGAATTGGAACAAATAATACAAAAATATCGAACGAATTATTGTAAAAAGTAGAGAAACTGCAAAGGAACGATTTATTTTAGATGACCCATAATCTCACGCCATATAAAAGTACAAAAAAAAAACGATTCTGCACAATAAACTTTACACGGAAGAAGTATCTGAACTCCCTTGATATCTTTAAAATCTCTTAAAACTTAATTGAAATCCATATGAAAACGTTTTGGAATCTCTTGATACATTTGAAAATATTTTTTAATCCATTGAAGTCTGTTGAAATCCGTATCAATTTGTAAAATCCCCCAAAATCTTTAACATAATTTATAGGTCCTATAAATCTTAATCAGGGTGGCCGCCCACCCGGCATAAAGCCGGTAGAGAAATATTACGCCGGGAGATTTCCCGTATTTCATAATTCGCGCGTTTTGTAAGTTTTAAAAGTTTCTATTTAGAATGCATATAATTTGCAAAGTATTTAGAATAATTAAACTTTAAAGGTTCATAATATTTCTCGCAATATTTAAAATTCTGCAATTTTTAAATGTGAAAATGACAGTGATTTTTTTGGCAGAAATCACATTTTTTAGTAAAAAAAAATCTAGTCAGAGCTGCCACATAGTCACTTTTCTTTCAATAAATTAACTATTGGGTTAATCACTATTCAATTCAGGTCTAGACTTATTTCTGAATTGTCTAATATTTTAGATCATTTTTAAAGATTCCGAAAAATTTTAAATAGATTTCAATAATTTAAAGGGATTTTTAAGACTTGCGGGTATTTAAAAAAATTCTAAGGCATTTTCAGGAGCTTTTAATTTGAAATATTTTAGGAAATTTTAAACGATTCCAAGGAATCTTTTATTAATTTTATTAATTTGAAGTGATTTAAAAACGTTTGAAATAGGATAAAGATTGTCTAGAATTTCGGAAGATATGGAACGATTTTACGGGAACGATAAGGGTTCAAGATATTTTAAAAGATTTTACAGGATTTTGTAAGATTTTCGAGGATTTCAATGATTTTTTACGGAATTTTAAAGCTCTCAATGTATTTCAATACATGTTCCAGGATTTCAGGAAATATCATCATAGAATTTCACCGGATTTTATCATATTTTAGTGAATTTTAAAGAATTTATTCACGAGAAGTAAGGTGTTTTGTAGAATTTCAAAGGATTCGAAACATTTTAGGGAATTTTATTTCACTAATTTGAAACGATTTCAAAGCGTTTGAAATACTATTTTAGGATATAGAATTTTCTATAATTTCGGAAGATACGAAACGATTCTACAGGACCTATAAGGTTTTAAGATATTTTAAAAGATTTCACGGAATTTTACAAGGTTTCCAAGGATTTCAGTGATTGTAAAGGTTTTTTAAGACTCAAGGTATTTTAATAAATTTTCGAGGATTTCAGGAAATATCACCAGATTTCATAGAACTTACGGGATTTAATAATATTTTAGTTGATTTTAAAGAATTTATTCAAGAGAAGTGAGGTATTTCGTAGGGTTTCAAGTATTTGAAGAGTTTGAAATTAGTGCTTGGAATTCACCCTGAATTCTTAAAAGTCTTTGGAATTAAAAAAAAAAAATTTAATTCAATTGATAAAATGATCAAAGACTTTGAAATGTTTTAGGGTATTTTAAAAGATTCCAAGGTATTTTCAAGAGATTTAAACAATTTTAAGGGATTTTGCAAATTATTTCCAATTCATTTCAACTCTTGAATTGTTTTGTAGTCATTAGTCACTTTTTTGGTTAGAGATTTTTAGGGTTTCAAAGCTTTCAAGACTTTCAAATATTGTTTGTAAGTCGTTTATAATTCGCCCTGAATTCGTATTAATTTATCCTGAACTCTTGAATTCTTCTAAATTCACTCAATTTAACGGATTTTTTAAAAGTTTTGGTTTAATTCATCTTGAAGTCTTTAAAAGTCACCTTAATTCTTAAGCATTTCATCAAATTCTTTTAAATTCTTTTTTGGTTATAAATTATTAGGGTTTCAAAGATTTTAAGAGATTTGAAATCATTTTATCGAATTCATCCTGAATTCTTATTAATTTACCCTGAGTTCTTTTAAATCCTTTGGAATTCTCGTGAATTTTTTTTTAATTTACTTGAATTCTTCAAAATTCACTCAATTCTAGTTAATTCAATGGATTTTTTGAGTTTAAAGTTTTTATTTAATTGATCCTAAATTCTTTTAACCTCATCTTGAATTTTTATGCATTTCATCAAATTCTTTTGAATTCCCTTACATTTTTCTAAGCTCATTTCAAATTTACTGAATTCAATTAAGTTTTTTCATATTTTTAAGTTGTTTTCAATTCATTTGAATTCTTTAAAAATTCACCTGGAATTTTTATGAATTTCATAGAATTCTTCTCATTTGCCTTAAATTCCCCTAAATTCATTCCAATTTTACGGGAATGAATGGAATTTAGTTTATTTAAAAAAATTTTTCCAATTCATTTGAATTTTCTTGAATTTAACTTTAATTGTTTTGAAGTCTTACGAATTTATCCTGAATTTTTTACCCTTTGAACGCGAAAAAAGTACCCTACGAGTGTGACAGAAAATACCCTTTGGTCCGTATATTTTATCCCATAGGGACTGTGAGGCCTGCCTTGGAGTATTACTCCGTAGAAAATTTTTTTATTTGTGTGATTTTGCTGTATATCCTACGAATATTATCTATAAGATGTACAAAAAGTCCTACTCAAAAAGAAAGTAAAATTCCACGGACTTATAGCCCATCAATTTATTCCCATATTTACCCCAAACTGTACCATAATAGCTCCGGCTTACGACACTTAATACTCAATAAATAAATGAATAATAATAATATAATAATGATAAATAATAATAATGCTTGTATTAAGAAAAATGTTACGTGGAAAAATCTGGAGATACCTGGAAAACCCTAGAATTGTCAGGGAATTTCGTTTCAGAATTTGAGTAGAAATCGTTAATTAAAATACCTTTTCAAACTGAAAACTAGTGAATTCTTTACGTTTTTTAAGTACGATAATCTGATACAATTTGCTGCATAACTTTTAAACAAATGTTTATTTAAATAATTAAATCATCGAAATGTCTTTGATTTTAGACATGGCTACTCAGCTACGAACTTGCCGACACGATAATGATTATGGCAGAAGATTCCATCCACTTCTTAGCCAGCAAAAAGAAGATAGAATTCTTGAGAAGGGTAGAAAATCAAAAAACAGAAGACACTGGTGTGCCTCCCGTAAAATTACTCGTCAGGGACAGAGTAAGTTTTCTATTTCTGATATTCCCTTAACTCTTTTTCTATTTCCTCAAATCTGGATTTTACAAATTGTAATGCTCTCACAGACAGACGAGGACAAGGCGAATTTCGCGAAGATGATTGATGTCATAAAGGGCAGCAAGAAAGGCAAGACTTTGGGTGTATTTTCGAAGGAAAATTACCCTGGTGCTTTCATGGATGCTTGGCGAGCTGCCGTAAACGCTGAATCTTTCGAAACTGTAAGCCTAATTCTCTATTTATTAAAATCCTGTTAATTATTTACACTTTCTATTTGAACTTTAATTTCAGATTTAAAACTCCTCAGTACTTATTTGGTCTAACTCTGATTTTTAGGTTGACGTGAGTGCTTCTGCTGCTTACGTTATGTGCCCTAAAGAAGATGCAGAAATTCTCACTATCAAAAAGGCATCTCTTGTGTCCGTGGATGTTTTTATGAAGTATCTCAAGGAAGAAATTATGGAAATTATCGACGCGGATAAGGTCTGTTTTCTGCATAAGATATTTATTCGTGAAATATTACTTTGAAAATTGGAACTGTTATTCTAAAATTACATTTATGTTATAGAAAGTCAAACACTCTAAACTTGCGGAAGGGGTAGACGCAGCAATTTCGAATAAAAAATATGTCACTGGTGTTGACGTAACGCAAGTAGACATGTGTTATCCTGCCATTATTCAGAGTGGAGGTAACTATTCTCTGAAGTTCAGTGTCGTTAGTGACAAAAACACTCTTCACTTTGGAGTGATAGTATGTTCACTTGGCGCAAGGTATAAATCTTATTGCTCCAATGTCGTGAGGACGATTTTGGTTAATCCAAATAAAGCTATAGAGGTAAAAAAACGTTTTCTCATTTTCAACAGGTATCTTTTTTATCTATATCTATATTTGCATCTTGATTTTCTTATTTATTTCAGGAAAATTACAACTTTCTTTTGCTATTGGAAGAAGAGATTTTGAAAAAACTAACGGCTGGAACGAAATTAAGTAGTGTTTACGATGCTGGTGTGAAGTTCGTAAAAGACCAAAAGCCAGCTATGTTGGATCATCTCACCAAAAACTTCGGTTTCGCAATGGGCATCGAGTTTAGAGAGAGCTCTCTTTTATTGGGGCCAAAAACCAGCGCGACTGCTTTAAAGGGCATGGTTTTTAATGTCAACGTTGGGCTGTCGAACTTAGCTAATTCCGGGGCGAAGGACAAAGAAGGAAAGGTGTATGCCCTCTTCATTGGAGATACCGTTATGGTTAACGAGGTAACTTCATCCTTAATTTCCTAATTTTGTGCTGATTATATCCTTATTTAGAAATACGTACATGTGTTCTAAGTATATGTTTTTTATATGAAGGAACAACCAGCGACGATATTAACTCCTTCAAAGAAAAAGGTAAAAAATATCAGTATCATTTTTAACGAAGGTGAAGAAGATGACGGCGAAGAGAGCGAGCAAGAGACCGAGAAGAAACAAAAGGAAATTTTGGGAAGAGGAAAGAGGACAGCCGTTATAGATTCGAAGTTGAGAACTGAGCATGGTTCAGAAGAAAAGAGAAAACAGCATCAAAAGGAATTAGCTCAGCAACTTAATGAGGTTGCTAAAGCTCGACTGGCCCAGAAATCTGGCGGGAAGGAGCAAGAGAAAGTACGAAAAGCGTCAATTTCCTACAAGTCTACCAATCACATGCCCCGAGAACAAGAAGTGACGGACCTGAAGCTTTACGTTGGTTAGTATGCAATTATTTTTATTTTCTGAAAAGCTTTTTTTTATTTCAGTAAAGATATTTAAATTTGATTGGTAAATTTCAGATAAAAAATACGAGAGCGTGATTCTCCCTATTTATTCATATCCTGTACCATTCCACATCTCGACGATCAAGAATATATCGCAATCAGTCGAAGGAGATTACACGTACCTCAGAATAAACTTTTTCCACCCCGGAGCAACGATGGGACGTAATGAAGGTGGATTTTATACTCAACCTGATGCTACATTCGTCAAGGAAGTGTGAGTAAATTTGGTAATACTAGTAAACAAACAAGCGCGATTATTTATCCTTTTTCTTGTCTGCCCGCGCAGCGGGCAGAATATTTTTAGAGACTAAAATATCAAATTTCGGTGAAACCCTCTAACATGACATAACGAAAAATTGTTCCAAATTGTTAATTTTCCTGTGAAATTGAATGATTTTTTGTTAAAATAACCGATTTCTGATGAAAAATGTTAACATTACCTAAAATTGTTCAAAAATTATCAATATTCTTTGAAAAGTTGTGAATTTTCTTTGAAATATAATTTTTTCCCATTAAAACTACCAATTTCTGACGAAAAACACTAATGTTTTCTAAAATTGATAGAAGCTTCTAAATCTTGTTCAGATTGTAATGATTTTTGTTTGAAAATGCCAATTTTCGATGTAAAATTCTAAAGTAACCTAGAAGTGTTGAAAAATTGTAAATCTTTTTTGAAATCCAATGATTTTTTAATACAAATTTAAATTTTCGATAAAAAAACACTATCAAAATCCAAAAATTTAGGTTGCGAACAGGGGGGATGGGCAGTGGAAGTAACGTTACCAATTTAGATAACGTGTAGTACGTTTCCTGATGATAAATTTTAACAAAGTTTGCGAATTTTGCGAAAAATATCCTTATAATGGTACAGTTCAATAATAACGGAATAAAGTTTCAAAATGACTTTCATATGTCAGACTTTACACACTTTCCTCTATTCATCTCTTTTCTCCTTTATTAAAGAATTCTTCTTTTTTCCTCTATTTTCAAGAAACTTCCCCTTTTTCTCTTTTTTCGCTTAACCCTCACGTTTATTTGGCACCTTATCGCTGCAAATGGGGTCTGTGAGACGCAATGGTTTTTTATTTGTTAAAGTGATAGGAAAAATGTGGCAAAATTTATACAGCATCATTAAACCTTATACTTTATGGATCAGTCGAACAGTGACAGGAACAAATGTTTTTCAAACATATTATTGCATGTAAACAATTAAAAATACCGACTTAGCCAATTTTATCTGCGTCTCACAGACCCCCGTTTACAGCGGAAGGGTTAAATGCAAACTTAATTAATAGAACCCAATAAGAAAATCCAACTACTTTTGGTTAAAACTTATTCTTTTTGGTTGAGAAGTCTAATATTATATTCGTGGCTCAGAATTTATCTCGGTTAAAAATTCTAATATTTGGTTGAAAATTTAACTATTTGGTTACAAAAGGCAATTAATTGGGTAAAAAGCCTCTTTTTTTTGCTCAAAAACTGAATTACGTGATTGAAAGTTACATTAATTTGTTAAAAATGCATTTTTTTGCTTGAAGATTCATGTCTTTGGTTGAAAATTAACTTTTTGTTGAATATTCATATTTTTTGGTAGAAAATTAGCGTTCTTGTTGAAAATTCAACTGTTTTGTAGAAAATTCATGTTTTTTTTTAAAATCATTTTTTTGCTTGAGGATTCCACTATTTTGTTGAGAATTCTTCTTTTTTGGTAGAATTCAATTGGTTGAAAAAAAATTCTGTTGAAAATTAATTTTTCAAACTGAAAATTGAAATATTCCATTTTTTGTTGAAAACTTATCTTTTGTCGTTGAAAATCCATCGTTCTTGATTAAAAATGAACTTACTTATTGAAAATTTGTCTTTTCGGGTATCAATTGGTTTTTCAAACATTCAACTATTTTGTTAAGGTCATTTTTGGGCGAAAATTCAACTGTTTTGTTGAAAATTCGCCCTTTTGGATTGAAAATTCATCTCTTATGGTAGACAAATCATCTGTCTTGATTGAAATATCAACTATTAAATTTTTCGTTCAGAGTTCATGTTTTTTTGTAGAAAATGAATCTTTTTGGTGGAAAATTTAACAATTTTGTTGTCAAATTGTATGGTAGACGAGTCATCTTTTTTTGTTGAAAATTCATCTACCTTAGTTCAAAAATAACTTTTTTGTTACAAAATTCAACTGTATTCTAAAAAATTCGTCTTTGAGGTTTGCAGATTTTATTATTCGGCTAAAAGTTTAACTATTTTGTTAAAAATCCGTCTCTTTTTTGCTTCTAAATTTCAGCAATTTGTTTGACATTTTTTTCTCTCTTGGCTGAAGATCTATCTTTGTTTGAAAATTCAACTCTTTTGTTAATAATTCGTCTTTTTGGTTTAAAAATTCATCTCCTTTGATAGAAACTCAATCTTTTTTATTTAAAATTGAAATCTTTTTTGGCTAAAACATCAACTAATACTTTCTACGTTGAGAATTCAACTTCAACTAGAAACGAGGGGTGATAATAATAGCAAAAAGTTGTTAAAGTAGTTTATGAGCGGCTCATTAGGCTTTCATAAGGTTTTTATTGCAGTTTAACATTTTTTTGTGTTTTTTAGCACCTATCGAAGCACGAATACCAAAGAACCTGGAGAGATTTCAGCTCCTTCATCGAATCTCAACACAGCATTCAGGTTAATAAAAGAAGTCCAGAAGAAGTACAAAAATCGAGCCGCCGAAGAAAAGGAAAAGGAAGATCTTGTCAAACAAGATACGCTTATCCTCTCTCAAAATAAGGGTAATCCCAAGCTAAAGGATTTGTACATTCGACCAAACATCGTCACTAAAAGAATGACGGGAGGACTTGAAGCTCACACTAATGGTTTCCGGTACACGTCGGTTCGAGGGGACAAGGTCGACATTCTCTACAACAACATCAAGAATGCCTTCTTCCAGCCATGTGACGGTGAAATGATCATTCTTCTTCATTTTCATTTGAAGGTACTATTCATTCAGTTATCTATTTGGTACTTCATTTTAGATGGTTATTTTATTATCATTTTGTGAATAATTGAATATTCAGAACGCGTACCTATACAGTATTTTATCTCCAGCACGCTATCATGTTCGGTAAGAAGAAACACTTAGATGTACAGTTCTATACGGAAGTGGGAGAAATTACGACAGATCTCGGAAAACATCAACACATGCACGATCGTGACGATCTCGCTGCTGAGCAATCGGAACGAGAACTCCGGCACAAATTGAAGACCGCCTTCAAGAGCTTTTGTGAAAAGGTGACTATTACAGGCCTCGGAATCACCACACTATTGACACTATTTGACACTATTTTTTAGCATGACACTATTTTGCTACTAGTATTTCGAAAAAAATGACACTAAAGACACTATTTTCTCACAATTGTCCACTAATGCCACGATTCGATTATGTAGCGTCCACATATTACGTGACGCTATTTTTGGTGTTTTTGGACTCACTCCTCCCCCTTGTGACAATTTGTGACATTTCGGAGCCCCCCCCCCCCCTCTCAGAATTGCATGTGACACTGAAATAATGAGTTAAAACTATTTGATACTACTATGAGAATAACTTTAAATTTTTTAGACATTTTTTTTATTCGAGAACATTGATATAGTTTAAATATTAACTTAGCCGGCAGATTAACTGAACAAATGTAGGGGCCGTCCGTAAACTACATTATCAATTTAAGGGGGGTGGGGTAGTACGTTTCTCATGATAAATTTTGAGAAAGTTTATGAATGTTAAGAAAGATGGGTCCGTCTTTTCCCCTTTTTTCAAGAATTATTTCTTTTTCCTGCTTTTAAAAAACTTCCTTTAGTGTTAAATTTAATTTATTATATTAACACAAATCAAATACGAAAATAGATGTTTGACACGTGACATTACGAGAGACAGATAAATATTAGAAAAGAGTCCAGAGAAAAGAAACGATCAAGTCTGTAACAGCTTGAAGTTGCAGTTGCCGCTACATTCCCCTTTTTCTCATTTTTCTTTGCTTAAATGTGAACTAAATTAATAGAACCCAATAAGAACATCGAACAATTCTTGGTTCAGTTTTTTTTCTTTTTTTTTTTTGGTTGAGAAGTCTACCATTATGTTAACTTGTATTAAATGCTTTTTGAACGTTCGTCTTTTTGGACAGAAAATTAGTCCTTTTGGATTAAAAACTCATTTTTTATGGTAGAAAATTCACCCTTTTTGTTGAAAATTCATCTTTTTGGGTCGAAAATTTAACTACTTGGTTGAAAGTTCAACTACTTTGTTAAAAATCAGCTTTTTGTTTAAAAATTCAAATATTTGGTTGAATGCTGAACTCTTCTTGCAGATTTATTTTTATTCTACCTATTATTCCATTTTTGGTTACAAATTGAAAATTAATGTTTTCTAGTTGAAAAATCGTCTGTTTTGGTTGAAATATTAACTATTACATTCTTTGCCGAGAATTCATCATTTTAGTTGAAAATTCAACTATTTAGTCGTAAATTAATTTTTTTGTTGAAAATTCATATTTACGGGTTAAAATTGAACTGTTTTGTAGAAAATTCGTCTTTTTGGCTTGGTAATTTAACAATTTGGTAGAAAATTAAACTATTAGGTTAAAGTTCAACAGTTTTTTAAAAAATTAATTTTTTGGTTGAAAATTCATCTATTTGGTTTAAATTTGACTATTTATTTGAAACTTTAACATTTTTGTAGAAAATTCGTTATTATTTTTGTTGTTAAAAATTAATTTTTTCTACGAATTTAACTTATGAATTAATAAAGTCCTTTAGCTTTTAACCTAGTAGTTGAATTTTCAACGAAAATGTAACAGTTGATATTTCAACAAAGAAAAAATTTTCATTTTAAAACAAGAACCAAAAAATTAATAATAATAATAATATATAATAATAATAAGCAAAAATTGAACCAAAAAAGACGAATTTCCTGAAAATAGTAGAATCCTCAAGCAAAACAAATTCATTTTCAATCAAAAAGTTGTATTTTTAACCAAAAAGATGAGCATTATACAAGACAGTATAATTCTCAACAAAATACATCAATTTTTAAGTAAATAGTTGAATTTTCAACCAAGAAAATTAATTTTCTACCAAAAAAGACGAATTTTCAACTAAATAGTTCAATTTTCTATCAAATTGTTGAACTACCGAGCCAAAAATACGAAATTTCTACAAAACAGTTGTATTTTCAATAAAAAAAGTTAATTTTCTACCGAAAAAAATGTGTTAGTCTTGAAAGAAAGCAAAATTTCTATGAAATTGTTGAATTTTCAAGCCAAAAAGAGAAATTTCAAATAAAAGAATTGAATTTGCAACAAAATAATTCAATTTCGAACCAAATAATAATGTTTTTAACCAAAAAAGATGAATTCGTAACCAAGAATTTAATAGTAGACTTTTTAACCGAAAAGAATGAACTTTCAACCAAAAATAGTTAGATTTTCTTACTGGGCTCTATTAATTCAGTTCGCATTCAACTAGAAAAGCGAGAAAAAGAAGGGAATAGGGAAAAGTCTGTGAAGCCTACGATCAATAAATCCGAATTTTGATCATTTATAGACAAAATAATATCATTTTAAGTCAGCATTGAAGTTAATTTTGATTAATTATTAAATATTTTGTTATATAACACTATTTTTACACTATTTTTACAAATTTGTGACACTATTTGCACGATTTTTTATCTGAGAAGTGAGTCCGAGGCTTGCTATTTGTAACTTTTGTAGTCCTTTCTATTTCATCCTTGCCGTTCTCTAGTTCTTCCTCTTTATTGAAATTAATACTTGCCTGTGTTGAACTTTTAAGGTGGACAGTATGACAAAACAAGAAATTGAGTTTGATACGCCATTCAGAGACCTGGGATTCCCTGGTGCTCCATACAGAAGCACTGTTCTTTTGCAACCTACGAGTGGGTGTCTCGTCAACCTCACAGAATGGGTCAGTATTTTCGACGCCTATTTTTGACTCTAAAATCGCTATACTTATTTTTAATGTGCAAACTTTCCATAATATTTCAGCCTCCATTTGTAATTACCCTGGAGGACGTGGAACTAGTGCACTTTGAGCGAGTTCAATTTCACTTGAAGAACTTCGACATGATTTTCGTTTTCAAGGACTACCATAAAAAAGTTGCGATGGTCAATGCAATTCCTATGAATATGTTGGACCATGTTAAGGAATGGCTGAAGTATGTAGATTTACTTAAAGTCTAAAATTAAATTAATAAAATCTATTTAAATAAAATCATGACAGTTCAGTGAAAAATTCTGATTCAATAGAAATCTAACTAATACATTTTTAATTGAAATCTGCTTTCTCTTCCAGTTCTTGCGACATTAGATACTCGGAGGGAGTACAATCTTTGAACTGGTCAAAGATTATGAAAACGATTACGGATGATCCAGAGGAATTCTTTGAGAGCGGCGGTTGGACCTTCTTGGATCCTGAGAGTGATGATGAGAGGGAAGCAGTAGATGATGAAGAGGAAGATGAAGACGATGCCTACGAGGCAAGTACCTTTCAAATTTTTAAACAAATTTAAGTCAAGGCGTCTAGCCTCCTGGAAATCCTTGAGAACCTGAACAAGTTCTTGAATTTTTTTACCTGGAAAAGTCCTTGAATTTTGCTCATGGTCCTGGAATTTTTATTTCCTTAAAGAAAAATAGGTTTTTAAACTGGTTCTCTGCTGAAAGAAAAAAGACGGCTGAACCGTCTTTTTGTTAGGTGCATGCATGTAATAATTAAAAACTCCGCCATTTTGAATTTTATTTCTATTTTTTTTTAAGTAAAAAATACACCTTTTTAACAATAGATTGTTCATTTTATCACGGTGAAATGTCACGAAGCTACAATCGAAAATATTTAAAAGTTTCTCATTTATTCCCAATTTTTTATGGTATTTTTTGAAATCGAAGAATTTGTTGCTATCAATAAATTGAAAGTAAGTTCAATTCAGCGTGTAATGAGCTTTTATTGATTAGAATTGTTTGAAATTAGACTGATTTATCGAACACTATTTGTACAGAGTTGCCATAGGTCAGGGAAAACCTTTGAAAAAAAATCTTGCAAAAGTCAGGGCATTTCTATAAGAGGCACTTTAAATAACTATCAAGGATAATAAATTTGACATTTTTTAATTTTAATTTGAAATTGTTTTATTCCGTTTGTAAAAGTTAGGGAATTTTGGAAATGAAGTTTGCGGCCACCCCATCTTGTTAGTAATTTATGTGCCTTGTATTTTTACTTCTTTTTTCAGTTTCTTTCTCCTGGCGATTATATTTTTAATCAAGAATTTTTTTATCAGGTTGAAAATTCGACCATTTTATTAACAAGTCATACTTTTTGTTTGAAATATCTTTTATTACATTATTCGTTGAGAATTCATCTTTATTGGTAGAATATACAATTACTTGTGTGAAGATTGAACCTCTTTATTAAAAAATAATTTTTGTTGTTGAAGGTTCATCCTTTTAGTAGAAAATTCATATTCTGGTTGAAAATTATGTTTTTTTAATTGAAAATTTAACTAGGTATTCTTTTTTAGTTAAAGACTGATATTTTTTTTTGTTTAAAATTCAACTATTTTGTTAAAAATTGATCTTTTCTAGTCGAAAATTCAACTATTTGGTTGAAAATTTAACTATTTTGTTGGAATTTTTTTTTTAAATTTAAAACTAATTTTTTACCTGAAAATGTAACTTCCGTTTTTGGTTGAAAATTTATCTTTTTAGTTAAAAAGTCTTCTTTATTGGTATAAAGGTATTCTTTGTGGTAGAAATGTCCTATCTTTGATTAAAATTGCAACTTGAAAATTAACTTTTTTGTTGAAAATTTATATTCTCGGGTTGAAAATTCAACTGTTTTACAGAAAATTCGTCTTTTGGCTTGAAAGTTCAACAATTTGGATAAACTTTTTTTCTCTCTTGACTGAATAATCTTTATTTGCTGATTATTCCTCTTTTTGTTTAGCAAATTTAACATCTGGGTTAAGTTTAACTACTTTGTTAAAATTATTTTATTTTTTAATTGAAGATTTATAATTTTAATTGAAAATTCGTTATCTCAGTAAAATTTCAACCAGTTCTATTAAATAAAAGTTCACACACAGAATCGAATTTGATTATGTCAACAGCGACAAATTATTGGACTTAAAAAAGTAATTAATTTTTGTTAAAGTTGAAAAAATGAGAAACTTTTAAATATTTTCGATTGTACTGTCGTGATTTTTCACCGTGATAAAATGAATAATCACCAAAAAACGGGTTTTTGACCATAAAATCAGATTTTTGGGGTTTATGAGAAACTTTGCATATAAAACTTTTTAGTTCCACTAGAACTACAATTTCTACTATGTTTTGTGAAAAGTATTTTTTCACTGTAAAAAAAGGTACCTGGAAAAATGTATTTTTTTTGTCCTGGTAAATCTGGAAAAGTCTTGGAATTTTTGTAAAGAGACGCTAGAGACTCTGTTTAAATATACCTGAAGGAAAAAGAGACTTAACGTTAATTTTACTTTGCAGCCAACGGACTTGGACAGCGAAGAAGACTCTGAAGATGAGTCAGAATATTCTGAAGCTTCTGAAGATTCGGAAAGCGGGGAGGGTAAGTTGTCGCAATATCTCACAAAAGTTTGGCTTCAAATTCACTAATACTTTCTAACAATGAAACTTATTACATTTTTACAGAGGATGATCTCGGCAGCTCTGAGGAATCTGGGAAAGATTGGTCAGATTTAGAAAGAGAAGCAGCCGAAGAAGATAAAGAAAGAGGCGACGGCTTCCCGGACGATTTACGTTCATCTAATAAGAAGAAATCTCATAGTCGACACTCACCTCCTAGTTCGAAAGATAGGCATAGTTCGAAGCACAAAAGTTCGTCGAATTCAAAGAGTAAAAGTTCGTCTAGCAGCAGAGACAAGGACAGAAGGTCGTCGGACAAACACAGGTGAGTTGCATTAATTTAGCTTGATGTGTTCGCTTTATTATTCATGCAACTCAGCTTGATCAGTGTTGATATTTTTCTTTTGATACTGAATTAAGTTCTGAATATTGCAATTTAATAATTAAAGAATGGATCGATCACGGAGTGGAGGCTCGCACAAATCTCCATCCAAATCATCCAAACACAGCAGGTGATTAATAACGATAATTGTGTTTGCGATCTAATATACTAATTCATTTTTTCTCTTTTCATTTAGCCCGAAAAAGAGTGATAGACACGACAAGCGAGATAAACATGATAAGAACAAATCATCACACTCCTCATCTAGCAGCAAGAAACGATCCCGTGATGACAGTGGCGATAGAAAGAGTTCAAAGAAGTCGAGGTGAGTTCAAAATTTCATTTGCAATTTGACTTTTTATTATTGAAAATAATGGCAGAGTTGAAACACTTTCAAAACTCAGGGTGGCCAATGGATCGGAAAACTGAAAATTACAGATTTTAAAGACTAATTGTAAAATTGTTACATTTTGAAGGTTTGAATTTGACAATTTTAATTTTGAAGTCTCTAAATTTTTAAATGTTCATTTCGGAACGTTCATAATTTGAAAATGTACCATTTTTTTAAAGTTTTATTTGCAGCCTGAGAGCAAATTACTTTTTTCTAATATCAATGTTGGATAAAAATGGTTCAATTTCAATGGCGTCTACGTGAATTTATTTTTTGACCAGGAATTTTACAAACTTTTAGAGAAAAAAAACTCTTTCCAATCACTTGAAACGTATTAAATTTTATATCACATGATGATATAATGCAATTTATTATATTATCTTTTCTCTTTTTTGAGAAATTATGTACACATTTAAAATAAGTTCGATTCAAACTTTTTTTTTCGTAATGTTAAGTTTAATTACTAACTTCTTCAATTATACCATTCAGTTTACAATGCGTAATTTTAAAATCTTTTACTTAAAAAATTTTTCATTTTAAATTTTTATTTTAAGCGTGAAGTTTTAATTCAATGAATTTTAAAATGTAGCTTGGAAGATTAAAACAATTAAAAATTAAAACCGTTTGAAATTGAAAATCTGCAATGTAAATAATTTCAAAATTAAAGAATGTACAGATTTTAACGTTAAAAATTTAAGTGTTTCAATTCGAGATGTAAACGTCCGATTGAAACTTTAAAAACTATTTTCAATTCTTAAGGGTATGTGACACAGTCAAATACCTACATTACCGACCTCACTTCTTCAATTTTCCGAATTTTTTTTTGAATCTAAGAACTTTTTTTGTAAATAAAATATCGGGCTGAAACTTTGGAAAATGTATGAGAAGACAATAAACTACGTTTGCGTACTTTTTTCGAGGAGGAATTTCGCAAAAAATTATTTTCGAAGAAATTAAAACTGGGTGCATTTTTTGAACCTAAATACTTTTTTTATAAGTAAAATATCGGCTTCAAACTTTCAGAAATGCAAGAGCCGACAGTAAAGTACGTTTATGTACATCATTTGAGTATAAAAGATGCAAAAAGAAAAATTCCAACTAAATGTCAACAACGGTTGCCAGTTCGGTCGGTATTCGCTGTGAACACGAAAATGCGAAGTCTGGCGGCCACTAAACGAAGCCAATAACTATTTCAATACTTACATAATTCAACATTGAAACAACATATTTCACTCAACTTCTATGCTGGGCACAACTTTAAAAAAATATTATTGTAAGAACACCGCATCATCAATCTTTGACAGCGTGGACCCCATATTTCAGATATAGACGAGCCAGCTGATAGAGCCTCGATTAGTGGCCGCCAGACTTCGCATTTTCGTACCCATCGCGAATACCGGAGTTGACATTTAGTTGGAATTTTTCTTTTTGCATCTTTTATACTCAAATGATGTACATAAACGTACTTTACTGTCGGCTCTTGCATTTTTGAAAGTTTGAAGCCGATATTTTGCTTATAAAAAGAGTATTTAGGTTCAAAAAATGCACCCAGTTTTAATTTCTTGGAAAATAATTTTGTGCAAAGTTCCTCTTTGAATAAACCACGTAAACGTAGTTTATTGTCTTCTGATACATTTTCCAAAGTTTCAGCCCGATATTTTATTTAGAAAAAAAGTTCTTAGATTCAAAAAACAATTCGGAAAATTGAAAAAGTGAGGTCGGTAATGTAGGTATTTGACTGTGTCACATGCCCTTAAATGACTTATTTTATATATATATATATATATATACAGGGTGTTTTTTTTAACTTGAGACAACGAAATATCTCAAAAAATACGCATCCTACGGAAAAAATGTCTGAAATAAAAACTTTTTATTTTCGAGGGGGAAAAAAGATTTGCTAAAATTTACCCCACCCCCACCCACACAGGAGGCAGGGGTGGGGGTAACTTTGTAATTTCAAATGGCAACCCCAATTTTTTATCACAGATTCAGATTCTCCTTCACGAAATACGTAAGTTTTATTCGGAAAATTTGTTTCGATTCGCGATAGATGGTGCTGCAATTGCGAAAAATGAAATTGTTGACACTACTTTTAGCTCTACCCAGGAATAACGACGCGGACGTAGTAGTTGTCTATTCCCTTCGGGGTGCTTAATTTCGGTGAGTCCCCTTGCCTCTCACCATCCATCGGGGTGCTTGAACTTTTGGCAACTGGACAGTAAAAGTGATAAAACTGTCGAAAACCATTCCCGAATGCAGTTGGTTGACGACAGTCGATTTTGGATGTAGATATTACATATCATCGAGTTTCCACTGTCTACAATCCTCGACGTCATACCGGCCGAGCGATAACCGCGTCCGTCCGTGCTTAACGCTTATTCATTAGGAAGGTTAATTGTGTTCATTTGATTTGGGTGTGTTGGTTGCTTTCGTTCGGGTTATTGTTGTTGGTCACGTTCGTTTGAGTTGGTTTGGGTGTCGTTGTATTTCCTCATTACCTTACTTCATTACTTTTACAATGGAAATTCTATCTCAGCAACAGAAAATTGAAATGATTCTCATTTATGGAGAAAGTGGCAGGAATATCCATGATGCTCTCAAGCTTTATGCTCAACGCGTTCCAGAAAGTGTTCCTTCACGCGCTTCTTTTTACCGGGTTGTCCGAAACTTCATCACTGACGGAAGTGTACAACCGGAAAGAAGGAAGCGTCAAGTAACAGTTACTGGAGTTGATAATGAAATTGCAATTTTAGCTGCAGTCACTCATGACCCTCATGTTAGTACTCGACAACTAAGCCGCGATTCCGGAATGTCTCTATCCAGTGTTTGGAAGGTATTAAAACGTAATAATTATCATCCGTATCATATTTCACTGCATCAAGAACTTCATGGCAATGATTTTCATAACCGAGTGACATTTTGTCAATGGGCGGTTCAGCAGATACAAGGAAACCCGAATTTCTTTTTTCTAGTACTCTTCACAGACGAGTCGTCTTTCACAAACCATGGTAACGTTAATCGGCACAACATGCATTATTGGAGTGTAGAAAATCCACATTGGTTGCGTGAAGTTGAGCATCAGCGTCCATGGTCCTTGAACGGTTGGTGTGGAATAATTGGGGATCAACTTATCGGTCCGTATTTTATTGATGGAAATTTGAACGGTGAAAAATATCGTAACTTTTTAGAAAATCAACTTCCAATATTGCTGGAAGACCCAAGCTTGGAAGTGCGACACAACATGTGGTTTGAACATGACGGTTGTCCAGCACATTATGCGGCAATCGCGAGGGAAGTACTCAATCGCGAATTCAATGGACGATGGATCGGTAGAGGAGGTCCAGTAAATTGGCCTGCCAGATCGCCAGATCTTACGGCGCCGGATTTCTATTTGTGGGGTTATGTAAAGAATCGCGTGTATCAAGAAGTGCCCACAACTCGTGATAACATGATCAAGCGAATCAGGTCTGCTTGTGCACAAATATCACCAGACACAATTCGCAGTTGTGTGAAATCTTTCAAAGCTCGGATTAACAAGTGCATCGAAGTGTGAGGACACCATTTTGAGCACTTATTGTAAAATAATTAATCGAAATCAAGCATCCCTGTGGTGAGAGGCAAGGGGACTCACCGAAATTAAGCACCCCGAAGGGAATAGACAACTACTACGTCCGCGTCGTTATTCCTGGGTAGAGCTAAAAGTAGTGTCAACAATTTCATTTTTCGCAATTGCACTGCCATCTATCGCGAATCGAAACAAATTTTCCGAATAAAACTTACTTATCTCGTAAAGGAGAATCTGAATCTGTGATAAAAAATTGGGGTTTCCATTTGAAATTACAAAGTTATCCCCACCCCTGCCTCCTGTGGGGGTGGGGTACATTTTAGAAAATCTTTTTTCTCCCTCGAAAATAAAAAGTTTTTATTCCAGACATTTTTTCCGTAGGATGCGTATTTTTTGAGATATTTCGTTGTCTCAAGTTTAAAAAAAACACCCTGTATATGTATATATATATATATATATATATATTTTATTTTAAGAAAATAAAGAAATTTTCTTGATATTCCTGCGAAAATTTAATATCATTTTTTTTATTTTGGAAAAGTTATTTTAAGAGATTATTTTTAAATATTTCAGAACAATAACAAATATTGATGTATAAATAGCAATTGAGCAATGAAAATGTTACGTGGATTTATATTTTTTAACTTGATCTGAATCTTCGAACTGTACAATTTATAAAAGTTAAAAATTAAAATTTGTGCAGTTTATCCGAATTTAATTTAAAAATTTTGTATTGAAAAGTGTTAATAGCTTCCATTTTATACGTGTAAATTATTGAGTGTTTGAATAAAAAAATTTTTACTTCAATTTTAAATTTCAAGAGTTCTACTTTAAGTGCTTCAATTTGCAGTTCAGTTCTTGTTACTTTAAATAAAAAAAATGTCTAGCTTTAAGAGTTCGAATTTTCAATTTCAATTACTAACCGGGGAAAAATCGTGCATTTTTTTCTTTGATAAAAACGGCCACCCTGTGTGCATTTATAAATGTTTTTCATGTGGAGATTGTCTAATTTGAAAGGCTTCAATTATGTACAATATTGAACATGTGAGTTTGGAATTTTTCTTTTTTTTAATGTTTAATTTTAAAAGATTTAAATTTAGAATTACCCCGCATTACATTTTTTTATTTTAAGTTTTTTTTTTAATACTTGAAATTATACTTTGTTAAGTTTTGAAGGTTTGAATTTTAAAATAAAAATAACAAGGAAAATTTGTTGAAGATGTTAATAAAACGGTAATTTTTTGAATTTTTTCTGGCCACCCCAACAAATAAAGTAAGATAAAAAATTGAAAAAATCGTTTCATAATTTTAAAAATCTCTTTAATGTTTGAGAAAACTTAAAGAGAGCTATTTTATGTAAAATCTCATCTAAGATTATTTTTTCGCTCAGGAGTTTGATCTGAAATTATTGTATTGCAGGAAATAAGTGCTGTGAACAAGTGTGGACAGTGAAACCTGAAAGACAAAAAACAATTGCAACAATACGCGTTATTTTTTTTTTATTCCAATATTGAAAAAAAATTCCAGTGGTAGAGTTCATCTTCTTGCTTCAATCTGTGTGAAAGTTGTATGGACATCTTTTGAAGCACTCAGTACTTTGTTTTTTCATGCCACAGGAATTCGTGTATAGCATATGTGTATGTATACGTCGATGCGTTAGAAATAATTGAACAACTTAAATCACAATTTAAGGAATGGCCAATCATTATTCATCTGAATGAAAAAAAATCATCGTTAAATATAGAAGTAGCAGTGACTTTTTCTACGTGCATACAATTAAAATTTGATATCGTACGATGTAGTACGCCTAATTTCAATTTTGATTAAGTATGTAAGTACAAAATAGTTTTCATACAGATATTCTGTTGTTAAAAGTTACATGTCCAGTTCGCCTAGATGCAATACAATTTGCAAATTCGCCAGTAAACTTAATATTGCATCTTTGCAAAAATGTTTGTCAACAAAAAATTAACTTTAGCATAAGGGAGCGTCCGCATGTAACGTGACATTTTTTTTAGTGATTTTTGAATCACTCCTCCTTATTGTTACAATTTGTGATATTTCGTTGACACCTCCCCCCCCCCCCAACCCCTGATGTAATGTGTGGGTAATATTGGTCTTTAATGTATGGAAACGGATTAAAAATTTATTTGTTGAACAGAGAAACGTCACGTAATATGTGGACACTCCTTAAAGTAATTTGTCTCCGTATTCTTTTTAAATAAGTTGTTTTTAATTACTTTGCCTTTTCTACATTAGCTGGCTGTAGCTTCCAAGTCTTTAGAGAGTCTTGGCTGGCCACCGCGAATGATGAAATAGACTAAAAGAAATTAAAAAAAGCTTTGCTTCGTGATTTGGAAATTCTACTTTTAGCGAATATAGTACTTAGTTTCTGTTATTGACAAAGGAGATTCTGCTGATTTCGTACTAAAATGCAGGCAAGGAGATTTTCAATAAAAATTATTTTATCACTTTGGAGGTCTAATTGTAAGCCTTAATTACCTACAAGAGAGAGATGATAATACTTTGTCAAATTTACAGCAGTTTACGTTTGAAGAAAATTGATAATGTGTAAAGTTCTCAAAAATAGGAAACACTTAACGGTACTTGATTTAAAATGTAACATAGTAGATGTAATAAGACACTTTTCTATAGAAGGAAATAAAAATTTTAAGATTACTTTCTGCCTATCATCGTAGTGTCTAAATATTAAAAAATCTGTTTATTTGACAAGGAATTGAATAATCTCTACCATTTAAACATTACCTATCATTATTGTACAAACGATATTCGTCACTCTTTTTTATTAAATAAATTACTACCTTGAAATGTGGAATTTATTTCCTGTCAAAGCAAAGATGCCAGATCTTAATTTCTTCTAACAAAGTTTAGATTAAAGGATCAGTTCACTTAGGTACTTCTGAGTAAAAGAAGGTTTTTATAAATTCAAATCAAAATTTGTAAACTCTAGTAACTTTTTAAATTGTTAATTAATATTAATGCAACATTTTTGTATTTCATAGTATCTATTATCTAAAATAATATAAAGAAAATCAAGGCAATCATTTTTGGTAATTGATAAAAATTAATATTGGAAATGATTAACTTCCAACAAAAAAAATGAATGACAACCAATTGGTTGAATTTTCAACAAAAACGGATTAATTCTCAACCAAACAGTTGTATTTTTAAACAAAAAAGATTAAATTTTACCAAGAAGATTAATATTCTACCAAAAAGACGAATTTTCAATAAAATACATGAATCTTCAACTCAAAATGGAAGTTTAATTTTCAGTTAAAAACCTAATTTACAACTTTAAAAAAGACGAATGTTCAACTATAATGACGAATCCTCAACCAAAACAGAATAAATTTCAACCAGAGTTTTATTTTTAACAAAAAAATATGAAATTTCTACCAAGTAAATTAATAGTCCACCTAAAAAGACGATTTTTCAATACTATACATAAATTTTCAAACAAAAATGGAATGGTTAAATTTATAGTTGCAACCATTAGTTTTCGACAAGATAGTTGTGTTTTCAACTAAAGAGATGAATCTTTAACAAACAAAAGTGAATTTTGAAAAAAGTAGTTCAACTTTCAATCAAGTATCTGAATTTTTAAAAAAGAAAAAAATTTCAACGAAAAATATCAATGTTGATATTTCAACCAAAAAAATATTTTTATTTTAAACAATGATGAATTCGACACAAAAAAAGAGGATTTTTCAACAAAATAGTTAAATGGTCAACCAAAACAGATTAATTTTCAACAAAATAATACATATTTGATATTTATCAAATTTCAAATCTTCTCGATTCCAATGCCATAAATTGTAAACTTTTCTAATTTTTTAATTTAATTAATAAATTAATTTAAACTAAAAAAGATTGTTATTTTAAATAAAAAGAGTGAAATTCATATCAAAAGACGAATTTTCAACAAAATAGTTGAGTCACCCAAAATAAATTAAGTTTTGACCAAACAGTTGCATTTGTATAAAAAAAAACATTCTACCAAAAGAGATAAATTTTTAAACTAACTAAAATTATTCCGAAACTTTAAAAAACTCTTTCAAAATTAAAAATTGAATAAATTTTCAAACCAAAAAGACAAGCAAGGATAATATTTTTGATAAATGATGAAAATTTATATCTTAATTTCAGAATTAATATAAAATATTTGTTAACAATGTGTAGATGATCAAACCATTGCATTTTGGTTCAAAAATACCAATTTCCGACGAAAAACACATAAGTAATGAGATGATTAAAATATTGATTTCCGTGGTGAAAAATGTTAACACAACTTAAAATTGTTTAAAGCTGTCAATCTTCGAATTTAATGTTTTTAAGAATATTTTATGAAGATTACCAATTTTTAGTGAAAAACGTGAATATAACCTGAAACGATTCAAAAATTTAAAATCTTGTTCGAACTATACTAATTTTTGTTTCAAAATGTCAATTTCTGGTAAAAACGCTATCAAAACCGAAAAACATAAGTTATTGAAATTTTGTTAAATCTTTTGCAATCTAAGCATTTTTTATTAAAAAAAAAAAATTAAAATAAATTTTTTGAAAATTGGGAGCCTTGGTGATGATTTTTGTTTTAAAATGCTAATTTTTAGCGGAAAGCACTCACATAAAACTTCTATAATATTTTAAATAATTTATTAGATAATTTGAAAGTAACTTAGATTTAAGGCACTGGTAACTGAAAGTGATTCTCATGCACTTGCAACTGAAAATTCATTTATGAAAATCATTTTTATCCTATTTTTACTATGTAAAAATGGCATTTTAGATTTATTTTCATAAATTGTATACTTTTTATCATACTAAAATCCACAGATACTTGAAAGTATTAATTTCACAGAATGATGCAGATAGAACTTGAAATCTCGACACTAATTTAAATGTATTTAATTTTCGAATTTTAACATGATTTTAAGATAAATAATTTACCTAAAAAGTAAAAAAAAAAAACTTGATCAAAGGAAAATATAAGGTCTACGTGAGTGGCAAAACTTCGAATTAATTAATTAATAAATATATAATATTAAATTAAAATTCAGTCCGATTTTTCGAACGGTGAACAAGATATCAAAGAAAACAAAAGGTAGGACATGAATAATATAAAAATTTTATTTATTCTGTACAAGACTTCAGCATGATGCAGCTTTTCAGCTTTCCTGCATATCCTAATCTGTAGTCGTTTTGAAACGTCTGCGGTGGTGCTTACGCGCCAGTTCGTGAACAATAGTCAAACAACAATAACCAACCATCACGACTGCGAACATTTCGAACAACTTTGATATAATTGTTGACCCATGGGCTTCCTATAAAAAAAAATAATGTCGTAAAACTTATGTGATGAATATAAAATAATCAAAAAATTTGCAAAAAACGCACGGATAATTTCTACTAATAGTAAGGAAAAGTATTTACTTACAGATGCACCTTTGTTTTGGAATTTGCCTTTTTGCTCCATGAGATATTTCTTCAATGGTTCTTGAAACTTCTCTCCTATAATAGGTACAGCAGCGATTAAATTGAGAGCTTTATCTAGAACTTCCTCATTGAACGCTACAATCACAGCCAACTGTTGTATATGGACTTTGATGACTGCCTTTCCAATTACGGTGGCACCAAAAAATGTCCAAAATGGAATAAGGTAATAACCACAAATCGCACCAGCAAGATCGAATAAAGGATTTGGAATCTGTAATACAAAATTATACAAATTTGAGAAATTCAAATTTACAAACACAATTCTTGCTATTTTGATCTAAAAGTTACTTTACAGGTTGTGGGCCCATGATATTTAACGTTCACAAAAATTTTATTATAGATAGAAATGTCAGGCCTCTGACTCACTTCAGAGATAAAAAATAGTGTACGTAGTGTCACAAATTTGAAAAAATAGTGTCATAAAATTTTTCAAGTATTAAACTTACGCGCAGACCGGATTTAAAAGTGTATAGCCCAAAATTAAAAAGTGCACAATGGAAAAATAACTTTATTTTTTAAGTAAAATTTCCCGTTTTCTAATCTAATATTTTAAAAGTATTAACAACTTCAATGTTTATTTAAAGTGTTGTTCTTTAGTCTATAAATAATCAACATTCCTATTTATTTATTGCAGGCTTCCCTATTCCTTTTTTTCGCGTTTTTCCACTCAAATGCGAACTGAATTAATAGAACCCAATAAGAAAATCTAACTATTTTTGTTTGAAAGTTCATTCTTTTCGGTTGAAAAGTCTACTAATACATTTTTTTTAGAATTCATCTTTTTTGGTTAATAATTTTATTATTTGGTTTAAAATTGAACAATTTTATTCAAAAGTAATACTTCGTGGTTGAAAATTCAACTGTTTTGTTGAAAACTCGTCTTTTTGTATTGGAAATTCATCTGTTTTGTAAAAAACTCGTATTTTCGACTCGAAAGTTCAACAATTTGGTAGAAGATTGTACTGCTTGATTGAAAATGTATGTATATTTTTGATAATTCGTCTTTTGGTAGGAAATTAATTTTTTTTATTATAAATGTAACTGTTTGGTTGAAAATTAATCTGTTTCAGTTGAGGGTTCAAATATTTTGTTTAAAATCGTCTTTTCTGGTTAAATTCAACTGTTATTTTATTTTTATTTTCTTGTTGAAATAGCAACGATTACATTTTTCTTTGAAAATTCATCTCTTTAGGTTGAAAATTCAATTTCTTGGTTGAAAGTTGAACTACTTTCTTAAAAGTTCATTTTTTTGTTTGAAGATTCATAATTTTAGTACAAATTTCGATTTTTTGTTTTAAAAATTAATTTTCTTAACATCAAATTTAACTACTTTTTGAAAATGAACTTTTTTGTTAAAAATTCATCTTTTCTGGCAGAAAATTAATCTTCTGTGTTGAAAATTCATCTTTTTAGTTGGAAATTTTAACTATTTGTTTGAAAATTCAACTTTTTTATAGAAAGCTCATATTTTTGGTTAAAAATGTTACTGTCTGGTTGACAATTAATCTGCTTCCGTTGATGACAGAACTATTTTCTTGGAAATTCGTCCTTTCGAGTTCAATTTAACAGTTTTTTATTTAAAATCAAAGTCTTTTCTTGTTTAAAATCTCAACTATTACTTTTGTTGTTGTTGAGAATTAATCTTTTTTTCGTTGAAAATTCAACTACTTGGTTGAAAGTTCAACTATTTCGTTAAAAATTCATTTAATTGTTTGGAAACTGAAATATTTTGTTAAAAATTCGTATGTATATATGTAAAGTAATTTTTCTTAGTTGAAAATTCAACTATTTGGTTAAAAATATATGTATTTTGTTCAGAATTCATATTTTTGGTAGAAATGTAGTCTTCTGTGTTGAAAATGGAACTGTTTGATTGACAATTAATATCTTTTTGTAGAGGATTCAACTATTTTGTTGGAAACTCGTCACTTCTGGTTCAATTCATTATTTTTGGATGGCAAAAATTACGTAAGATGGAGAGAGGGGATGAAGGGCATCATTCAAAATTGCAGAAAAAAACTTTACTTAATTTATACACGGCCGCTAATCAGCCATTGAGACAATGTTCCAGTATGTTGTAATTCGTTGATAAATACTAAAATATTTTTCAAAGAAAAGTAAAGAAATAGTGGCATTAGCGGACAATTATGAGAAAATAGTGTTTTAGTGTCATTTTTTTCGAAAAATGTAGTAGCAAAATAGTGTCATCACTAAAAAAAAGTGTCAAATAGTGTGGTAAGTCCGAGGCGGGAAATTAATTAAAATTGAACATAAACAACACTCACCGATGCACAAGCCAATATTCCCCAAAATCCAGCTTTCTGAACAAATTTCTTCATAGCCAGCTTAATTCGCAAGAAATACGATACATTTCCTCCATTTTCAAGCGACTCCAAGATTTCTAATTCTTTCAGCTCTTCCTGATCACAGTCTTCACTTTTACTATTACGGCTACTCGTTCGAGCAGCTTTGGCCACAAAATAAGGTGGCAATTCTCCTAAAGCTGTACCAGCTCCCCACAGCATTGTCTCTACTCGAACCTTCCTCATAATACTTAAGATTCCTACACTTGTAATTGCGTCTATTGTCGAGGGACATATTATTTTATCGGGGTAAGGTGGCTCGGGAAAGTTTAGGCCTCCACATTTATATGCGGCCATTGTAACGGCTGCAATGTGAGGTCCAAGATAGAGAACAAATGTATGCAAACCTGATCCTAAACCTACACTCGACAAAACTCCTAAACCAATCCAGTACATCCATCTTCGGATTTTATTTTCTAAATATCTAAATGCCTGAAAACAAGATATTATACGTTTAAAGACAATAAACTTGGGATCAAGTATTTGCATTTTTTTTTTTTGAGATAATTTGCATCCGTTTTTGGAAGTTCGTTATTTTTATCGACAATTGCAAATTACAATGATTCGCTAAAGGTATCGAAAAACAAAAAATACTTCCCAGTTTCAAATCGATTATTCAGCAACCAACAATGCAAAAATTAAGAATTTCAAAATACAAAAGCTTTGCGTTTAAAATTTTGTTTAATTGAAAAAATATCAAATTAAATTATCCAAGTTAAATAGTTACGAGCTTAAATTCTCTGAAATTGAACGAGTTTAAATTTGAGAGGTTTCCATAAAATACTCAAATAACGATAATGCAATGACCCCGATACTTTTTGAGTAACGGTACATGCAACGGTAAAGATTATTTTTTAGAAGCAAGGTATCCACTGCTGATTTCTTGAACTTTATCAAATCACTGATAAAGTGAATACTTATTGCAATTTGAAAATCAAATAAAGGTATGCAATTTTTCTAAATACAATTACGACATATCATGGAATTAATAACAATACACATATATTCCAGGCATCTGGTTCTGAAAATTATAAATTAACTGTTTTTACATTGTTTATTAATTATTTATAAAAAATGTTATTGAAGGGATTAGTTTTACAATATTGTATTATTTTACGTAAAAAATGTCAAAAATTGATAAAATAATCATCGCAGAGGAAACAATTATCGTTAATTGTTGTTAATAAAAGAATATGTAAACAAATTAATCACGTAATCAAGCACTGAATGAAACATCTAATTAAGTAATTGACTAACTGATTGAATGATTGACTGATAAATTACTTAGCTGTTAAAACATTTTGCTCTAAAATGAAATGGGACAGGCAGTCAATGCAAACACGATTTTTGGAACTTTTTTCAAAAATATTTCCGGAACGCGTCGTAGTCACTTCTAGCAAATTTGAAATTTTTTCAGGACCCCGCAGTAAACCGTTTCAGTGAAAAACAAACGCGCTGCACCTACTTAATGCGGTAAAAAGACTTTTTTTTTACGAGATACCTGGACTAATAGAATATGTGACACATTTAACAGGAAGAGAGTAAATCTAAGTTTAAATTATCATTAAAAAAATAAACAAAGTAGTAATTAAAAGAATTGAACGTGAAATTCACCTGTTGTTGAGGTCCAGAAATTCTGCTAAGTAACAAAAACAAAACTACAATTAAAACAGAACTTATAACAATTCTGTAATGTCTTAAAATCTTCTTGCATAAACTCCTGCCATCAATTAATAATTCTCGAACAAAGAAATTAATCGTCATGACAGGATGCCGCCATAATGTTAGGGTGGCGGGATCAATATATTTTATGTTTGAGCTCGATTCTTTGTCAAAAGTCTCAGGGAAAAATTCCTTATTCGAGGAATTTGATTGTGCTCCATTATCTCTGACTCGCCTTGCAATCTTTTCATTCTCAGGCATCGTAAGATTAATGTAATGGATCTGAAATTGGAAAATTATAATCATTAGAATTGTTTCAACATAACACTGAAAATCTGAGGAAAAAATGCAGACGCATCGTTTAATTTCTGGGCTGTATTATACTTGTTATAACTTTCGGGTATCGATCAGTAGCTTTCGAAAATGCAAAGAGGATTTCAATGATAGAAAATTTGGAAAAGTCAACCAATATTTTTAAGATTTTATAAACTACGTTTGCTTAAGACAAAACAAAATCGTAGAAATTGTTCTAAAATAAAATATAAAACAATTACGTTTACAGGGTTTCTACTCAAATTCCGGAAAAAAAATTCCCTGACAAATCCAGGTTTTTTTCAGGAACAATTTTTCATAGTACGGAGCCATTAAAATATTTCACATTTTTTAAAACAATCGAACTGGAATATGTATACAGTTTCGCGAGTTTATTATAAATAATTTTTTTTAATCTATAGGGATTCAATCAATATGTTTCATTTATAAAGCTTGGACAAATTATATAACAAGATATTCCTAAATATATTAGCATCATCGATTAATTAAAAAATTATTAAAATATTCAATAATTAATCATTTCTTGAATTTGTCTCTAAAGTCCATGAATTTGAATAATAATTTTAACTAATTTTTATTTTCCTTCTCATACTTAAGTTTCAGTGCATATTTAGTTAAAATTAATGTGGGTACTACATTAAATTAAATTTAAACCGCTTCAACTTCCTAACTTTTCAAGTAAAAATACATGCATTCTCATCCAAATAGTTCAATTTTGTATTAAAAAAGATCAGATGACAACCAAAAATGGAACAGTTGAATTTACAGTTAAAAAAATTAATTTTCGAAAAAAAAAAAAAATTTCAACGAAAGTAATTATTTTTTAACAAAAGAGTTTTACTTTCAACTAAGTAGTTTTATTTACATCCAAAAAGATGAATTGTCAACTAAAATGTTGAATATTTAACTGGAATACTTGAATATTTAACCAACAAGATACATTTTAAACCAAAAAGATTGATTTTCAAAGAAAAAGATGAATTTTCAATCAAGAAGAATAATTTCTAAAAAAATAGTTACATTTTCAAACAAAGTGATGAATTTTCAATTGGAATAGTTCAATTTTAAACCATAAAAAGGAATTTTCAACTAAAATGATGAATCTTTAACTAAAATAATTGATTGTTCGACCAAAAAGATTAATTTTCAACCAAGCAGAATAATTTCTACCAAAAAGACGAATTTTCAACTAAAAAAGACGAATTTTCAACTAAAAAATACAATTTGCCAAAAAAACTTAAATAGTTAGATTTTCAGTTAAAAACAATTTTCAACGAAAAACACAACAAATTTTCAACTGGAATAGTTACAATTTAAACTGGAATAGTTACATTTTCAGTAAAAAATATTAATCTTCAGCCAAAAAAATAATAAATTTTCGATTAAAATGATGAATCTTCAACCGAATAGTTGAATTTTGAACTAAAAAAGATCAGATTTCAATCAAAAATGGAATAGTTACATTTTCAGTCAAAAAAAATTAATTTTCTGACAAAAAAAATCAACCAATGTGATGCATTTTTAACAAAAGAGTTTAACTTTCAACAAAGTAGTTTTATTTTCAACTAAAAATATGAATTTTCAACTAAAATGATGAATCTTTAACTAAAAGATCAATTAGAATATTTATATATGGAATATGTAGTTACATTTTCAGTTTTTAAAAAAATTGCCAACCAAAAAAATAATTTAAAAAAAAATAGTTACATTTTCGAACAAAGTGATGAATTTTTAACTAAAAAGATGAACCTTTAAATAGTATAATCGGTTTTTAACGAGATTTTAACTCACAACCAAGTAATTAAATTTTTATGCTTGAAAGATGAATACTGAACGAAAAATGTAGTGGTTTATATTTCAATCAAAATAGATTTTAATTTTCAATAAAAAACAGTTGAATTCAATATAAAAATACGATTTTTCAACATGAGTTTTTTAATTTTCAGCTAAGAAAGATTTTTCTGTCAAGAGAGAGAAAAAATTGCAAACAAACTGTTGAATTTTCAAGCGAAAAGATACATTTGCAACCAAGAAGATTAATTTTCTACCAAAAGGAACGAATTTTCAACGAGATACTTGACACCCTAGTTTATATGTACTTTATAATAATTCCAATTTTTTATTATCTCTTAAAAATCTTTGAATTCTAACATAGTTCTTTAACTTATAGCGCTAATAATAATTCATGAATGAAAAATTACGAAGAATTGTATTAAACTAAACGCTGATCTTTGTCTTATCAATTATTATAAAATGCAAGTATTACAAATTCGCTCTGACTTTATGAAACGTTAGCCTTTTGCACTTGAGATTCTTCTCTTTCGTAAGATCAGGGCTGTGCCTCACGAAATAATAAACAATAATTTATTTTTAAACCTTATTCTTTCAGTTTTTTTGAGTAATTTGAAAAAATGAATTCTCCATATATGTAAATAAGTTTAATTGTATTTTTTCATTTGGAAAAAAAACCATGCCTTTTTTATAAATTGCATAAATTGTTAGAAAATTACGAGACAATAAGTAACTACAGCCCTGGTTTTCCCTCGAGTGACCAACAAAGCAGTATTCACAAGTAATTCTCTCTTGCCACGTCACATATAGGAAAAGAAACCCTTCGCATTTAATCTATTTATCATGATTGAAACATTTTTATTTATTTGCTATCATGAATCAAATTTTATTATTAATGTTTCACAGAATATTAAAAAGTTTCTTTTGGTCATTGTAGATGCATTAATCTAGAAAATTAAAATTTCTCAAAAACAGAAGGCTTCTTCGGACTTTGAATCAAAACACGTTTTGATTTGAAATAAAAATATTAAATTCGAAATCTGTTAACAAGAACTCTTAATTTAGAAATGTTGATTTTTGAAGCATTTTTAGTTCAAAATGAAAGCTTTCAGTTCAAAATTGCACACTTTGGAATGATTTGAATTTCAAAATGTTACATTCTATTTCTAATATTCTAATTCAGTAAAGTTTATAATCGCTTTCAATTTAAATTTGCTAGGCTTTTAATCTAGAAAGCTTTATTTTTTATCTCTAAAATTAAAATTGCTAATTCTATAGGCTTGAAATTGAGAACTTAAAATTTTGCACTGCATTAAATGGGGAAAAAGTAAAAGGGAGAGGAGAAAGAGAAGAATATGAGTAAAAAAAAGGTCTTAAAAAAAAGTGACTCGGCGGCTTGAACTATTGGAAAGATGCGAAAAATTGTAACATGTAGGTTGGACTAGGATTGAGGTTAACCTAATTTTTGCCAAAGTTGCAAAATGTCTTCAATCTTCAATGTAGAAATAAACATCCATTAACCTGCACTATACTGAAATGCTATATTATTTTTCATGCCGGAATTATGATACGATCAAAGATAATTACTTTCAGGTATTCGATTATTTTATTCCACATATTCGCAAAAATATTATATTGGCAGTTGAAAGTAGTTCCTTTTTCAAAAGTGATAATAAAAACTAGAAATCTAGGCTATCTTTAAAAATAAGAATATGAATTTGTTTGAAAGTTGTATGGCATCTAATTGGGTTAGGTGATGTCCTATAATATTACCTTTCTCGCTGTGTATGTGGCTATAGTAAACCCCAATTTATGCAGTAAGCATATTTCTGTGCCAAGAAAAATACTGAAGTGAACGATTTACTCCAAAATGCCAGTGGGTCGCATATCGCACGTTACCCGTTGCATATCCTTATAAAAAGCTTATTGAAAATTATAAATAACGATTATAATATTTGAGATCAACCTCAAAAATTATTTGGCCCCTTGCCCAAGCACACTAATGCACACTGATTCACACTGACACGAGGCTGATGATTGATAAGTTGATGACTGACGTGACGCGAAGCTTTGCTGATGTCAGCTGATGTTTGGCAGAGTTTGACGATGACAGATTTAAGGATGGACTAATGACAGTGTGACTGCCAGTGACCAATGGTTGGTGGACGACCGGACCTGGGGTGGGATTCCGATGCCCCCTAATCTAGTTGATCGAATCTCTCTTTTTATCGTATCAAATTGGACGGAAATGTCCGATCGTTTTAAACTGATCGACTGCAACTATCTGTTTCTATCTTATGTGTCAGAAAGAGAGGGGTGACTGTCGAATCTGTCGATGATCGAGAAGTCGAGAGTTCTAGATTACCGAATATTGTCCCGCTCGGTCTCACACATTACATAGAAAGAGATAGTTGCAGTCAACTAGATTAGAGGGCATCGGAATCCCACCCCTGGACCGGACGTCAGAGTCAGGACCCGGATCGCACATCGAAATGTTTCTGGTAATTTTCCGGTAATATTACCAGAAAATTTCAAAAATATTACTAGCTTTCGTTTTTAGGGTGGCATCCCACGGCAGCATGTCGTGGATACTGATGTGCCGTGACTCGTGGACTCCCATGGGTAGCGTTCAGGTTTCTCACCAAGTGCACTCGTCGGGTGAATCTACCCGTAAAAGGGGCGTGGTTTACGAAAGTGAATTACGAAGTGCTATGGTGGACTCCCATGGCAGATAAAAGCAGAAACTCATGAGAGTGAGAGAGACGGATAGATCTATTTGTCTCTCTCACTCTCATGAATTCCTGCTTTCATCTGCCATGGGAGTCCACCATTATGGTCTTTGAACGGGTGCGTGTGAAAGGCTTTGACGCGAATATAAAAATTGTCAGATTATGCTTACATATAACAACATAATATGTTTTATACCCCTTCATTATATGATCATGAAGAGGCAGCGAAAGAAAAGTATTGTCGCTGTGATGGTGCATTTATTTATACCTGTCCGTCCGACCGGTGCAGGCAGAGTCCATAAGAGTAAAAGAGATAGAGAGCGGAAAATTGGACAAAAAGTACTCTCTATCTCTTTTACTCTCATGACTTTTCTGCCTGCATCGGTCAGAAGGACAGAGGTATAAATGCACCATAATTGCATCAAACGAATGACTGTTGCAAACGATGATGTTTACAAAAATCTTAGAAAGTGATTATGAGGTGGAAATTGGAATTGTGATGGAAATTTCAATGAAAGTTCGAGGCCCAAGGGAAACGCCAGATAGAATAATAGGATTTGCTACCATGGGATTTTGGTCTTCTCACAAAATAACGAGGTGTTTCCCGGGCGCGAAATCCATATCTGTATACTTATTTACACGCTTCACAATTCACTCTGCTTGTTACCGCGGGTTTTATACAAGTTTCATTTCAAATATGCCCAATTTTCCAACTTCCCGCTAATTCTTCCCGCCAATTTCAGTGTTCACTCGCATCCACCAACCTTTTTTCGACGGGTGAAAAAGTCACCCATCCACACAGCCCTATCCGACTCGGGGCGTATTCATAGTCCGAGCTTGGTCACAGGCTTGAGATCGCCTTGATCAAGATCGTCTTATTCACTCAAGACAGTCTTGAGATGATGCATATTCATAGTCGAAAAATAAGATCGTCTTGACTAAGAAATTCTTCCTAAGCACGGACTTCACGAAGGAAATGCTTGAGATGTTCTTATTCCGTATTCCACGTTCCTCCGAGACTTTCCGATATATCCGCCAATCAGAATGCTTGTTTCTGGATCGAAAATGTGAGGTGTTGCTTCTTCTCTCACTCAATTCTATAATCGATGACAATACTGAGCGCGCGGGAGTCGGGATCACATGGTTTTCCGCGCGCATTCGTTGTTGTATTTCGTTCAATCATAAGGGGTCTTTCACACGATTGCAAATCCGCAGATTGCATGCAGAAAGTCCACAAGAGTGAATGAGATGGAGAACAGCCTGTCTCTTTCACTCTTGTGAACTTTCTGCATGCAATCTGCTGATCTGCAATCGTGTGAAAGCGCCCTAAGTAGTGCTGTTTGGCGATCATTTTGCATTTTTGTTTAGAATTTGAAAATCGAGCGTATTTTTTGTAAATTTCTAGGTGTTTATTGGTTATCACTGTTACAATGAGCAAAGGACAAGGTTAGTGATAATCAATAATATTATCCCCAATTAAATCCATTTTTTCGACGCACAAGACTCTCTTAAGTCAACTCCGGACTCGACTTGGAACAAGTCATGCTTGTTTACTGTATAAGATCGTCTTATTAGGACTGTGAATACATAAATCGTCAAGACGCTCTTAAGCATGGACTATGAATCATGACCGCCTTACTCAAGCTGAGATTTGAGGCGCGACTTGGCGGCCATCTCGAGGCGTGACTATGAATCGAGACACGATCTTGAGACCGAACTCGAGACGATCTTTCCTTATTGCTATGATTTTCTATGTGCGAAATTTCGCCGTATGGCGGCGCTTCTCGCACGTAGCCCTACTTCAACATGAAATCCAATGGAGAAAATATAAAAAAAAACTAAAAATGTAAACATTTAGCAAGTTCAAAGATGATTCAATTACAAAACTCATTACTTTCGTTAGTATAAATATTTCTAGAGTGTTAATTACATGTATACAATAATGGATAGAGTGAAATAAATCGTGAAATAATTATTTCTTAATGTACGTAATTTTCAGAAATAAGTGGAATTTAATTAATTTTATAGATTAGTTTTATTCAAAATTTGTTGAAGAAAGGAAATACATATATCCAGTGTGAAAAATATACATTTTTGTGTCTCTAAAAGACTGTCAAGCGATATATGTTTTATATATTTGCTTTTTTATAAGTATATTAACTTCAGGAATAATAGAATACGTTAATTTATTTACCGCAGTATTACGCTTAGCTTTACTGCTATTTTCAAAGCGATAAAATATATTGTACTTTATGGTAAGATAAAATCGAATATCACACAGCTTTATTGCTGCTTTTGTCAG